>CAKAOH010020999.1:0-60204 GCA_916701665.1 Sebastiscus tertius | reverse complement strand
CCATAATACTCTATTATTACCTTCACATTTTTCAACAATCATTCCTTTTATTTATAGAAAATTGCATCCCCTTTTATTTATTTCATCTCAAACTATTAACTAGAAACTGAATTTGAATCATTTTGTATTTTAATTGCTCAACTTGAATAACTGCACTGAATCTGAATCAGTTTTTTTTTAATGCAATTATTCAAGTTGAGTGATTCATCTTCAAATATAAATGATTCAAATTCAGTTTCTAGTGACACATTTCAGCCCATGTAGCCTCGTGTGCACACAGCACTCTCTCTCTTAACCTCCCAGAAAGGGTCAACATCCAACATTCGTGGAGTGGCGACTTAAAGGGATAGTTTGAATGTTTTGAAGTGGGGTTGTATGAGGTTCTTATGTAAGGGATAATGTACAGCTAGCAGGTCATTGTTGTAAAAGAAACCCAGACGCTAAGCGGAGGGGTCTCTCATCGCCCTGAAGGGGATTCTTTCACAACAATGCAACGGTCTGCTATATATAGCAACTGTTTGTAATAAAGAACAGACCGTTGCTATGGGCGCAGTTCTGATGTCGGACTCTGGAGGACCATTTTTGTGTCAAATTATTGATTTCTTAAGTAAGTAGCCTTGTAGTAAGCGGGATAATGTACAGCTAGCGGGTTATTGTTGTGAAAGAAAGAAAGAAACCCCTTCAGGGCGATGAGACCCCTCCGCTAAGTGAGGTATTGCCCTGTTGTACATTATCCCTTGCTCAGTGTATTACCTACAGTACATGACGGTCGGCACGCCCCCAATGTTGAGGAACGGACAGGAGTACCGACACCTGAACAAAGCAATGTACTGCTGTGGACAGGGACGGCATAGAAACGTATTTTAGCTATACTTAAAAAAAATCTGTTAAAGTGTATGCTATATTTAAAATATTTTCTGACGGGGAACTGAAACGTATCTGTGCTCTCTCTAAAGCCAGCAGGCTCAGATGACAAACAGTATAGAGAAGTTTCAGTTCAGTTCGCTGTCAGAAAATATTCTAAATATAGCGTACACTTAAACAAATATCAATTCTTTTAGGTGACTAAAATACCTTTTACTGCCGCCCCGTCCACATCAGTACATTGCTTTGTGACGGTACTCCTGTCTGCTTCTCCAAACTGGTGGCATGCCGACCGTCATCTACTGTAGGTAATACACTGACTATGGATAAGTACCTCATACAACCCCATGTATGTATCCCTTTAAGTCCTGGAGGAACATCTCAAGTTCATATACATTAAACAGTACATGAAATGCATCTGCCCTGGTTCTCCCTCATCCCTTAAAAATGATATAAGAAATTCTACAATAATAAATAAATCATTGTGAGTAAAGTGCTTGTGCGTTATTTAAAGTGCTTGCTGTTCAGTAGTCTAACTACCATCAGGGGTCTTTGAGGCAGCTGGTCCGAGCTCTGATGCTCTGTAGGTGTTTTCCTGAGGGAAGGAATGAGGACAGACCCTGAGCTCGGTGGCTGCTGTCCTCCATGACACTCGGGGGTCTTCCTTCTGCAGCGGGAGGTGTAGAGGTCCTGAATCTGTGGAAGAGATGTTTCAATTCATTTTGAAGCTTTCCTCAGTTGTTTGTGGTTGTCAGGTTGCGAAACCACACCAATATGCTACCAGTAATGATGCATTGTAAGGCATCACAGAAAGTACAGGAGTCCAGGAGTCTGAGATCTGAATGCCTAAGAATCTGACTGTTTACAATTTCAACATTGAGGTTAACTGGTAGCTGAACAGTTGTGTATTTATTTAAATTAACATTTAGGAAGAGGATATTGTCTTGACTCCATATAGATAGGTCCCTCACCTCCTTCCTGTAGGCGTCCTCATTGAGGTCACTGATCTTGTGGTAGTGGCCGAGGAGCTTCAATATGAAGATGTAGGTGAGAGCTCCAGACGGCTCCCACCCGACCCAGAACCTCATCAGGTCACGCAGCACCTTAAGCGACACCTCAAAGGCATTTCATCAAAATATCCTACCCATACATACATACATTTATTTTAGACAGAAAAGGGGTTATAAAGCATGTGCTCATTTTGTAATGGAATCTCTAGAAGAGAGGCAGCTGCTCACGCGGGTTGTGTGGCCCAGGCGTCAGTAATCCTAGCACCCAAACAACTCGGTGCAAAATGAGATGAGAAATGCAATACAAGAGGAAATAACAGTGTTACCTTCCTCTGTGAATCTATCAGTGACGAGACTCTCTCCAATGGAACAGGGTCGTCCTCATCGCGGTCACATTTGGGTTCTTGGCTAGTGAATGTTCTGGATCACCGTCTACAGGGGATCAAATAGATACAGATTTAAACTCTTAGACGCTGCAGAATTATCTTAAAATCACATTAAGATCAGCATTGTTTTTATATCTACACACACTGGTAACCTAACAAAAGAAACTACATGAAAGTTTTTGCAAACAAATACCAGCAATAACATAAATCCAATAAAGACACAAGGCAGCAGCTTACCTGAGGGTTGAGCTCCTCACACGACTCCCTTGGGGAAATTATGGGGTGGACATCCTGTTTCTTTAAGGCTTTTTCCTAACACAGTGAAGTACCTGCAGACAGAATTGACAGGACAGAAGGCAACATTTATACTGAGGCACTGCTTTAACGGAAAGACACCACAGGTACCGATGAGGCATGATGTACACAGCCAACCTCCAATATACATCCTAACTGGTGAGACTGTCTGTCATGTTACCGTTATATAAGGGGTGGGAATCTTTGGGTATCTCATGATTCTATTTAAAATTGATTCTCGATTCAAAACAATTCAGTACATAGGGGGTCTAATTCCCCCTATGTTCGCAAGTGAATAAAGATTATGGAGTTTTTATTCTTTTAAACACAGTGGCATCACGCTCTACCAAGGCCGTTGTCTGCTACAATACATGTTTGCATCTCCAACAACAATAGCAGAGACC
The DNA here is from genome assembly GCA_916701665.1 of Sebastiscus tertius. Taxonomy (NCBI): domain Eukaryota; kingdom Metazoa; phylum Chordata; class Actinopteri; order Perciformes; family Sebastidae; genus Sebastiscus; species Sebastiscus tertius. Next base: position 57,246 of record CAKAOH010020999.1, on the reverse strand, counting down.
CCAAATACCCCTATGTGAAAGAATATTTGAAAAAGTTCCATCAACTGATTGCAATACTGTGAACACTCGAAGGCTAAATGGAACATGTATTCATGCTTTACAGCTTTTAGTATTTCTCAATTCTCAGTGAAGAATAACAAGTTCAAGTTATAAAAAATAAATAAAAATGCTGCCAGTTACATAAATAAAATTGGTTGCTGCCTTTTTATTTCTGAGAAACTTGACAATTTCAAAAATAAATTGTAGCAAAAATACATGCGTTATGTCCATGACACTGTGTCCTAACTGGCCACGAGCGACGCAGCACTGCGCAACGCCGTTTTGACCTGAACCTTTCTCAGACGCCCTGTTTTTATTTGTTGCTGTCGCTCACTTTGAAAGCGTCGGCAGGCAAGGAACAGCTGATTCATGAAGTTGAAATGAGGAATTATCTATACGATACCTCTGGCTGGAGGGAGATCACCTGAAAGTTTTCTACTTCCTGTCGGCTGTACTGTAAGTCATTTCCACTAAATTTGCAAAATCACAATATTAAACGTATTTTCTGTTCAAAAATTACAAACGTCAGAAGATAGCAACTACTAATCACCCGTCTTTTTAGTGGTCATGTCTCCAGTCTGATCTGGAGCGCACAGCTGATCGGTTTGTTTAAATGACGTAACCTAGCGCTTGCTGTTAGGACGTGTCTCTCTCTGCAGCCGAGTTCTCTCATCATTACTTATTATTGTTGAATTATTCCTCATTCAGCTTGACTTAACGTTATATTTCATTTTCTATTAATGAAAGTGAAGTTGTGTGACTCCCTTTGTGGGGTGCATTCAGTGCACGCGAGGCAGATAGCCTCGGTAGAATCTTAGAAGATAAGACTTATGATTCTTACATGAATAGATTTCCCCCCTCACCCCTACATTATACTGATTCAATCTATAAAATGATTACCACGTGTGAAAGCAGTTCCTGGAGCAGCCAGTCCCGGTGGAGGTCGGAAGTCACGGTGGAGATCGGAAGAGGGAGATCCCAGGCCAGGCGAGAGATCAGTCTTAAGTCCTGGTGGACTTAACTAAAATGTGAACTTCTGGATGTAAACCTGAATGAAAGTTTTATTACATGTTTTTTGTTTGCTTTTTTACAAATACTTTACTTAATTCTATTCCTTTAAATAATCCTGCTTTAGGTTATTAATTACTAGCTGTTGAGTTTGTTCTGACGTTTTTTGGTCTATTATCCGACTCGGTCCAGTGTGATTTAAATTTTTCATTATTGATGTTGAATGTGAAAATACATGTATCTGGACAATTCTATATATTTTTTTCCCTCCTTCAGAAACTTATGATTTTAAACATTGTTTTATTTGAGATGATCTTTATGGGTTATTTTTTTGCTTGTGCAGTTATGGACCTACAAGTGAGATATTTGCCATCTTACAGGGTCGTACGGTGATCTTATTGAGGAGCTATAAAATATATGTATATATATATATGTATATGTATATGTATATGTATATATATATGTATATATATGTATATGTATATATATATATGTATATATATGTATATATGTATATATATGTATATATATATATGTATGTATATGTATATGTATATACAAAACTGCTTATGCCAGGGATGCATTAAAAATTATTAATAAATATAAATAAATAAATAAAATACAATAATCAATAAAATATATATATATATTTATTACTACCACATAAAATCAAAACTAAATGTGATTATACAGGTACTGCGCAGTAGTGGTGGAAAGTAACTAAGTACATTTACTCAAGTACTGTATTTAGGTACAATTTTGAGGTACTTGTGCTTTACTTGAGTATTTCCTTTTTATGCTACTTTATACTTCTACTCCACTACTTCTCAGTGGAAAATATTGTACTTTTTACGCCACTACATATATTTTACAGCTGTAGTTACTTTGGTTTTGCAAACAAAACACATGACCAACTCATTAAATATGATGCATTGTTCTATACTAAAGACACACATCCCTGGGAAAGCCCCTGAAGTCCCCCAAAATGATTTTTTGTCTTGTAGCACATGATAATAACTTATTATCTTCTGTACATGTGATACAAAATATACATAATCTTTCAGGACCTTGAAGTTTGCATAATTAAACACTCTGAAAGAGGCTATTTTTCATATTGATGACTTCTACTTTTGCTCTTTAAGTACATTTTGCTGGTAATACTCTAGTACTTTTACTTAAGTAGAATTTCAAACGCAGGACTTTTACTTGTATTAGAGTATTTTTTCAGTGTGGTGTTGTTACTTTTACTTTAGTAAAGATTCTGAGTACTTCTTCCACCACTGGCTGCGCAGCCATTAAAAGCCTAATAGTAGGCATAACTTTATTGCTGCTGTGACATTGTTAGCCCTCACTGAACACATCACAATGCAGCATACACTTAAGGTTAGGCATTTGCAGCTTTATAATATAATACTGATGATGATGTAAATTTAGGAAGCTACCATTTTGTGAGCACCAGCCCGATTAGTGTGACTTCTTCCTGAAATTAGAGGAAAGCAGAACAGACTGTGATTGTAGAGTTAGTGAGCCTGTTGCTAATCACCAATCATCATTTTGACTCCAGCATAAAATGAACATGAAAAAAAAAAATATGTCCTGCCATTTCCTTTGACAAATCAGATTGCAATTCACCCCGGCTCATGAAGACTGAACAGCGAGCTGCACAAGAGGTAATAGAGTGGTGTTATGAATGGTAGAGAGGTCATCCTTCAACTACAAAGACTCGGCTTCAAGCCCCATCGCAGCCATCATTAGCACTGACAAAGTGCCGTTGGCACTTACGGTGGTTCTGTAATTTCCTGTTTCTCTTTTATTGGTTGGGATGCACTTTTTTGTAACTAACCTTGCACTCTGATAAAACACATAATTCCATAATAAATGAGCTGTCCTAGCTGAGCCAGTTGTTTTTCATTAATTACAGGCCATGAACACTTATATTCTCAATCAGTTTCTAACTAGAAGTGATGACTTCCAACACACTATTTTCTGCTAAAGTTAGAACAGTTATTTTTACATAAAGATTTTTCTATTTCTTGTTTATTTCCTCTGTGCTCTTCTCACTGGTTTGAGGTGGGCGGGGCTCGGCTGACAGTTGGTGGGTGTCTGGTTACTGTCCATCAAATCTGATCGAAAAACACCCACACACTCCTGATGAAGCAGATTAACTGAATTATTGAGTGTAAAAAATACCCAAGATGTTTTTCCATCTTTGATGATGCTAATTTAGCCATGAATATTTAATGTCATAGAGAAATACTTACAGTGACTGACTTTTTTGGCCATTTGGGGGCAGTGGAAACAAACGGTAAACCAGCCTGTTTGCATGAAAAGGCGCATGAATGCCACAATAAGGCATTAAGCGTGCATGATTTGCGCCTTTTATGATTTCCACGTGTCATTTGTACGCCATGTATCCTCTACTGACTGCAATGTAAATGCATCTGCATATAAATGCCATGGTAAGAGCTAGTAATGTAGTATAAAAAGAGGAGGTGGATGGATCCAACAAACGCTGGACTTTTAAACGGCAGACTGGTGTTCAAGACCGGTGTTTTGTGACGATTGTCACGTGATATTTAGTGACGTTTGTGACATGTTTTCCGTAGTTGTCTTACACTGTTTTCTGTGCATGTTTTACTTAGTTTACGTCAAGCCCCCAGGAAGAGCGCCATGCTTTGAAGCAAATTTTCGTAGTGGCCAAACGCGGTACTACAACTTCTGTGTCCGTCACATGATGCCATTGGGCCCATAAATACTTTTTACCATTTAATGCCACGTTTTCAGAGGCTTCACTTAGTTTGTAGCATTATAACCTGGTTAATATTTTGATATTGTTATTGAGTTTCTTTACCAGGTAGAAGAAGGTCAATCTGTATTTCTAGCACCAGAGTGTAAGGAGGAGGAATTTGCCCAAAAGTTTATGTTTGTTTGATAAAGAGATTTCGTGTTATAAATCACAAGAAAAGGTCATATAAAGAGTTAAAACAACGGGCTTTGAACTAAGGTTAGCTTTGTTCAGGGACACTACAGCAGTTATCTCATAAAGAACGAGGCCCTTGAACGCTTTTTTTTTGCAATAACGAATTATTTAAACTGACACAAAGCACAAATGAAACTGATTTTAAACTGAAGATACTAAATAATGTGCTTTGTTCTGACTCTTCACAGGAGAGGTTTTCCCTCTCCACACATGCCACGAGCCTTTTGCATTCAATCAAAATACACATTAAGCTATTTTCAGAGTTTGGCTTCTTACATCTCATCTCTCTTTCTTCTTCTCGAAGGACGCTGCTGAATTTAGAAAGGAATACTTTCCACTTATCATACACAACACATCCACTTGATCTGATTTCATATTGTTCTTTCCTACGGTCTGTACTATGAAACTACTATTATGGAATACCAAAGGCCTCGGGTCCAAAGTGAAAAGTCCCATTAATAAAGAAGAGATTACTTTCACTTGCTGTCAAGGCCCTGTGCCGCTAAAGGATTGATGCTCTCACATTAAATCAGCCCCTTGAAAGGTCCTTCCAAAACTGTATGAGTGCCAACTGTATAGGTGATTTTTTTCCCTCTATTATGTTTCACTTTCAGGGCATGTTCAGTGGTGTTATCAAGGCATTGATATTGGGATTTTGCTTTGTTTGTTTGTTGGTTTGGTCATTTTTTAAAAACTGTGTATTTGTCATTGATGTTTGCACACTTTCCTTCTTTCTTCCTCTCTTTCTTCTCCTTCCTCCATTTCTCTCCTCAGAGCCACAGGGTTTGTTGTTCACTTTTTGTTGTCTGAGCCATCATTCAAAATGCAGGGCTTTCTTCTGACAGGCACTGAAGCAAGGAAATGAGAAATGACTTACACAGTTTAGCTCCTCTTCATTTTCACTTGCCTTATTATTATCAAACACATGCACCCCACGTTCACACTCACACACACATGCGGGCGCGTGCTCGTACACACTCTACGCGCACTTTTCACAGATGATTAGTGAAGTCTCCTCAGCAAAAAGACACCCAAATCTGTAAAGTGGTGAGAGGTTTTTTGTCAATGTCCACACTCCATGACATAGAGTACATTTAGCAGACTTTGACAGTGCAGAGAGCGATGGCCCCTGCACACCACTAATTAGCTGTCATTCATAATTGATTAAAGTCCGAACGTAAATAATAAATGGAAATTGGATTTTATTTGGGGGTGTCATGTCAACTACATTTACCTAGGGTACTGCTGAGACTGGATGTAAACATGGCTGCATAATTGCAAAATAATTTGCCAATCAGATTTAACTAATCGTGTTAAAGGGCAAAGAGAGGCTAGAGGTGTCACAGTCTTTTTTTATTTCAGTCTTCACACATTTTATTCTGATTTAATTCCAAATTCAGGACATGAGGACAGGATGGACCGGGGTCCTGATCCTCCTCTGAAGGCATCATTTAAAATCTGACACTTACCCGATCTTGACTTGACTTTTTTTAGAGGGTCTTTCACTTCTTCCTGAGAAAAATGCAAAAATAGAATAATTATTTTTCTCTGTTCCTCTTTATGCATGAGGTTGAATGTCAAATTGTAGTTTTTAAATTTACTTTTTTTACTATTTTTAAATGCGGGTTGTGGTTAGCATTATCGTATCTCAACATAGGAACAAAGAAAGGTTGCATCTGCAGATCCCCCAATCATTCCAATGGACATAACCTTTCTAGGATATCTAGATCTATGCTCACTGTCATCTGACTCCACCCAAATGCACAAACTGATTTGATTGGATGTCTCTAAGCCAATCACAGTGTTCTACATCATCTAAAGTGGACTGCATGTAGAGCCACTCTCCTTTTTCAATATGGCCGACCGTGAGACAAAGCAAGGCCTATGGAAAGGAGGCTGGGTCACGGGCCGACATGGTAACTGAAGCTGCGGTCGTGCGTTACGATTGGCTCAATTTTGGCGAGTGCAGAACAGATTTTAATGCGCATGTGTTACACCCCCAAAGATATGATTTGTTGATGACGCGTGACCCAGCCTCCTTTCCATAGGCCTTGAGACAAAGGAGGAAGTGTAAGGCACATTTTAATCTATTAAACATATTGTTAAAGTACATAATTTGTGTTTAAAGTAAACATGAGATGTTATATTACTTACACACTCAGTTTATAATGCATCCTATTGATTAAGTACACAAAATATTCAAGCCAGAAGGCTTTGAACATACTGTTTTCTGGAGAGACATCAGAAATTGAGGATATTCGGAGTAGTAAAGTGAACTGATACAATATGCAATGTGTTTTAAAGCATCACTTTGCAGACACAATAGTACTTTTATATAAGTATTGCACTGTACCACAATGTTGAGGTGTTGCACTGTAGCATGTTATGCAACTTTATACTCCACTGCATTCCAGAGAGAAATATTACACTTTTTACTTCATTACATTTATTTAGTTACTTGTTACTTTGATTTTACATACAAAAGATATGATCAACTTAAAAAAAAAAAGTATATATATTATGATAGATTAAAGGCCCTGATTATCCAAAATGGTGTTACATAGCTGATTAGACCTACTCGGGTTTGAGTTGTGCAACGCTACATGCGCTTTTTTATCTTGTTGCACGAGATAACTCGTGTTTACATATTAATTTCTGTCATTCTGTATAATGATTACTTCTACTTTTGATACTTTCAGTCTATTTTGCTGGTAATACTTGTGTACGAATAGAATTATGAATGTATGACTTTTACTTTACATTGTGGTATTGCTACTTTTACTTAAGTAAAGGATCTGAATTCTTCTTCCATCGTTGGTGATAGTAAACTCCTTTGGGTTTTGGAATGTTGCTCAGACAAAATGAGCAACTTGAAGACTTCACATTGACTCAATGTGTTGGTCAATTTTTACTATTTTATGACGTTTTTTTGGACTAAATGATTAATTGATTAATCACTTAATTAATGAATTATTGAGAAAATAATCTGCACATTGTTGTAGCTGTGGCTCTAAATTTGACCTAAGTGGCTTATTAGCTGTCTTTCTCTTTGTGTGTAAACAGCTAAACATACCGCTAATGCATGGCTTTTATTGTGAAGGCTTCTCTAGGTCTAGTTTAGTTACATTCTATTGGACAGCTTTTCTTTGGTGTATATGACCCTTTATTAAACCATATCATGGCTGGTGAAATAATGTCTACAGCGCGAGTGCACTTTAGTCTAATACTCTATGCAAGCAATTTTAGTAATCACTACCAGCCAGCCACCAGTCTCTTCTTGCATTTTGGGTGTCTGCGTGTCTCCATTGTGTATGCGCATATTGTGAGGTGCTCTACGAGTCAGAAAAAAGCCATCGATGCAGTCCTCAGAAGTAGCACATCATTAATAACGGAGGGACCTTTGAAGATCCTGCATAAATGTCTAATTAGGTTTGGTAACCTTTAGGAAACTCAAGTGGGTGAATACTAAACAGGCCCGGAGATCTTGTACTGCATGGCAAACTAAGCCCTCAACATGTGGGAGAGAGCGCTGACATTGAGGCGGTTTGTTCCCCCTCCTGAAAGGGCATGCAATTTAAGCCACATTACAAGCGCGTCTGAACTCATTGGCCAATTTCTGGCCAATTTATCGTAGTTAACCATCCCGTGTATACACGTCATCGTGGAGGTGGAACAAAAATATGCGCTGTTTTTCTTCTTTCTTTTTTTTCTGTCCTGCCCTTCAAGCTGTGTGGATCATTGTTCTGCATAACTGTGACAAGCCTGCGTGGCATTTAGTAGACCCTAAAGTCTGAGTATTCGAGCCACCAGCCATGTTCGTACTGATAGCGTTGGAAGGATGTGACCTGGAAAATACTACTGTGGATAAAAGGGACTAGGGCTGGTTTACACTACACTGTCCTTGTCTCTGTCTTCTAACACTTGTATTAAAAAATGACAGCACATGACAATAAAAACACTGCCATGTTGTGTTTTAATACACCTCCTGCTGCTAGTTAAGCTTCAGTATTTAACTGCAGCTTGAAAGGCTGCTGTCTCACCGTGACTTTGTTGTTGGTTAACAGCAGATTTCCCCCAAAATTAACTAAGAAATGACTCTCAAATAAGTGGATGCACTTTGGAAAGAGACATTCTTACTATGCAGTAAATCGTGGGTTAATTGGAAAACGCAAAATATAACAACATAACAGAGTGATAAATGAGATTTAACCCCCTCTGAATGCAAAATACGTCAGACCACATTTTTTCTTAAAGTATTGCATAATATAGAACAAGAGAATAAAAGTAAATTGCTTGCAAAGATGAGACATGTTGTGACTAAAGCCTGAAAACACAGTAAATTAATTGAAAACAAAAACAGCCACTGATTCAAGAGAAAAACAACTATAATAAACTATCTGTATAATAACACTTTAGATTACTTATTTTTTATTTGTATTACCATTAGGCCTGTCAAAGGTAACGCAATTACTGCAATTTGTTTTAATGCCACTAATTTCTTTAACGCATTAACACAACCTGCGATGTTTAGGTTGTAGCGGGTTGTAAAGCTAGAGTGAAGATACTGGCATCATATGAAACTAGAAAACCTAAAGAATCCATTGATACCAATCATGCTTGTCACGAAGCAGGTTACATAACGCACCAAACTTGGCAAAAACTGTCATGGCCATTTTCAACGGGGTCCTTTTCCTCTGACCTCAAGATATGTGAATGAAAATGGGTTCTCTGGGTACCCACGAGTCTCCCCTTTACAGACATGCCCACTTTATGATAATCACATGCAGTTTGGGGCAAGTCATAGTCAAGTCAGCACACTGACACACTGACAGCTGTTGTTGCCTGTTGGGCTGCAGTTTGCCATGTTACTTGACAAATCTCCTTTTAAGGTACATTTTGAACAGATAAAAAAATGTGTGATTAATTTGCAATTAATCGTGATTGAATATTTGAATCGATTGACGGCTCTAATATGTATATTACTCTGCACTTTGCTGCTATTTGCACTTCTGGTTAGATGCTAATGCATGACATTGAATGTTGTGAAGACGGGACACGAAGGAACAGCTGATTGTAACGTGAATTTGAAACTTAACACACGGGACACGAACAGCGGTCTCCTGGATGAAAGCCTTTTGTTTGTTGGACCCATCCACCTCTCCTCCCGCCGCCCTGTGTCTTTTTCACTCTTTACACTACGTCACCACAACACTTTCCCTGAGCGTTTACTGTTGCAGGTTTACATTGTAGTTAATGGAAAGCCCGGTGCATCTCATACAGACGCTAAAGGGTGTCTTGTGTGTTGGTATCGAACGCCGACGGCCGTGACAAAGCGTTGGTATTTGACGCCCTGGTAATGAAAACGGGCTGCTTTTCCCCCAACATCACTTCACATCTTGTTCCCTTGTAACTACATGTATCTAGCAATACGTACATGTACTGTACTGGTACACTGTTAGTAATAAAAAATACACTGTAAATTGGAAAGAGTTACAGGCTGTTATCTAAAGCTTTACCAATATATATATTTTTATGTCTCCCTGCAGATTTCATGCTGGCCAGATTTTCTAAAAATAAACACAGATTGTGTCCCGGTCGCTCCCTGCTATAAAGCAACATAAACATACACATCCCAAGACACACATCACAGGCACTCAAACATATTTATTATATGCACCCACACACACACACACACACACACACACACACACACACACAGACATAGAGTTGTCAGAGCACAGTGTAAAATCAGAGGGGCTGTTAATGGAGGCGGACAGCTTGGCTGCTGTTTCATCAAAGTGCAGAGGAAATGCAGATCTGTGTCCTGCAGGATGCAGGGAATTGGATCAGCTTCCTTCTGTCTGCTGAATTTGAAACACATACCAGCGGGGATTAGACAGCCTTTACCACCGAACAGTGACTTTCTAATGGCCGTCCATGGGAAATATTTACTCACTGTCTCGCATGTGTTGATACGCCCATCAGGAGCACAAAGTCGTCCCCTGGCCAGATAGCTTTATTTGGCTGCCAGCGATGTCGCAACCTTGAGGATATTTTCCGTGTTTGATTGATACAAGAAGCCCTGAGCGGCTCAAACTTTTCACTCTGATTGTGTTTGGTATCTGTTTTATGATAATAGCAATAAATAACAACCCTACTGGGCCTGCAACTTGCTAATGTTATTGATTAATCTGGCAATGAGGTTTACAACGGATAGGTGATCTGAGGACACACATTTCGCCATATTGTTTATAGTGAAGTATCTAACCCTCTAACGTGTGTTTGTGCATTATGTTACCGTGGGCAATGTTACAATCAATGCAGGACTACCTTACGGAGTTATAAAAATTAGATTTTTATATGATGTCTGCATTAATGTGATAAGGTGTTTGATTTTTACAGTTTAATTAGTTAATCGCATTTAATCACAAATGAATCACACATTTTTATCTGTTTAAATTAACCTTAAAGGGAGATTTGTCAAGTGTTCAATACTCTTATTAACATGGGAGTGGGCAAATATGCTGATTTATGCAAATGTATGTATATATTTATTAGTGGAAATCAATTAACAACACAAAACAATGACAAATATTGTCCAGAAACCCTCACAGGTACTGCATTTAGCATAAAACAATATGCTCAAATCATACCAATGGATTCCTTAGGTTTTTTTTAGTATGAATAATGCCAGTATCTTCACACTTTAGCTTTAAAACTGAGCCCGTTACAACCTCCAAAAGATCGATTACATCAATGCACTAAAGAAATTAAATGGTGTGAAAACGAATTTGCATTAATATCTATCTCTCTATCTCTCTCTCTATCTATCTATCTATCTATCTACAGTATCTATATACTGTATACAATAATATATACATCATATAATTAGGATGTCCCTTTGTATTCCAGGTTATGCAATATGAGTATTACTAGTACTTCTTCTATTTCAAACACTCCTCGAGATAATTGTATGTAGGAGAGATGAGAGAAAAAGATGAAATGGACATCAACTAAATCATATTGACCTTGCAGGCACATTAACATCCCGAGCCACCATTCTCTTATTAGAGTGTAAGAGTTATTTGTGACGTTGCACATTTGTATTTCAATTTTAACCTCCAATTACCCCAGAGAAGAACTGCTTCACTTTACCGCAGCTTCCTATTTAGTGTGTGAGACAACAACAAAAACAAGTTAGGACTTCACACCATTATAGGTGTCAAAACAAGGTATTTACTAAGACTAAATGCAGGAGCTACTGCAATTCCATCACAGCGTAGGAACAATCTACCAGATGTTTTGTCATTAGGTATCAAGGCAGCGCAGTTCATCTCCACCATTCAACAAGGACAGGGTTTTTACAATAGCATTTAAACGAATCACTTTAAGGCTGATGTTATTTTAGGAGAATCCCCGTCAGCCCTCGGGAACCATATATGCAATTTTTATCACGTCCCACAATCTGTCTGCGCGGTCTTTTTACTTCAAGGTGAAGGTCAGAGAAAAAAAACGTGTCAATTATCGTCTTTGTTATATTCCATCATCTGCTGCCACAAATACAAAGTTTTACAAATTAATATAATCACCTGCATTCTCACTCCCACGCCTCCCTTCATTCTGCTTCTCTCTCCAGAGAACGACAAAGAGAAGGTGTCAACTGGTTTTGCCATATTGATGGAGCCGGGGGTCTACGGAGACCTCTAATTTTCTGACTGAACGGTCCCAGAAAGAGCTAATGATATGTTAATGCTGAATGGCAGACATTAGGGAGGCCAAATGACGGCAATCCCAATTACCTCTGAGGGACGTGCCTTGTGTGGTTTTGTCACGCAAACAAACTCGGTAAATATAAATAACGTGCAGAACATTGGCTGAAAGGACTCCGGGGTGGCTGACAAAATGTCATAGATCTGAGAGAAGAATTGAAGAACTGCAGACCATGCGACTTAGACTCAAACAATGATTACGCCTCCGCACTTTGTTTAGCAAAAAAAAAAAGAACTGCTCTTCACTGTGAGAGATTTACATCTTTCGTTTCCTATGAGAACAATTATTCCGGTGCATTTCTTACCTTTCCAAAAAATGTCACAAAACTTTCTTTGAAATATTGCTGAAAACTTTTTGCTTGTTTTCCTTTTGTTTGTAACTTTTCCGGCACTCCAGTTTGGCAGGAATACGGGAATATTATCATGTTTACTTTAGCAGCAGTAGCTGCGTGGGGTGGAAGCAGTAGGAGGAGGTTAGGTTTGAATGGCACAAGATTGAAATATGCCACAGCGGATTTCTGAATTCCCGAGCTATCCCACTTGTACATATCCCCTCGTGTGGGTTTACCTGCGAATGTATCTGTTAGTATGTATGTGTTCCTGTTTGGCTAGGCTTAGCTGGAGATTGCTTTCCCCCATCGCTGCCTCTAGTGTGTGCAGCATATGGCCATTGTGATGGAGGGTAAAAGGAAATGACAGGCCATTTGAAGATGCTCTAGTCCCTGCATCATGAATAATGCAGAGGGTGCAGCGAGCAGGTTCTCAGCGCTAGCTTCAAAGTTTATCGGCCTCCCCTGTCTCCCTGGGAGAGACTACAGTGCTGCGGGGGAGATTAGACCGACACTGAGCAGAGACCTGGTCAAACTCAATTAAATACAACCAGGATAATTCCATCCTCGCATTGTGCCATTCGGTTTTATTAGAAAAATAAACCCAGCATGCTCACACATCGAAATGACAATAGAAAGGGAAAACAGCTAGTGAATTATTAAGGAGGGTGTCGACTGTAGTTGCTTCATGTAAAAATATGTAAATTAGTGGATGGCAGGAGACATGATCGATGTATATTTTCATTAATTATGTCAGACAAACACCCTAAGATCAGCGGAGAGAGAAGTCTCCCACAGTGAATTCACGTTTTTTTTGCAGCTCAAGGACGTCGGACTGATAGATTTAAACACAACGGTGGTACTAAAATGCACAGAAGTGGTGTTAAACCTTTGTTGATGGGTTGTAATAGCCCCATTGATGGATGATTTATTAGTCATCCTGATTTGAATGTATAATTCAGCTCAAGATGACTAATAAAACCCTCCCAAACACCTACAGTAAATCTTGCGGTTTCCTTCCACACTTCCCAGAGTCTTTTGAGATCTAATTAGCCCTGAAGCCCCTCCTGATGGCAGATGTAGGCCTACAGAAACACCCCTCTCCACCGAGGCTATTGTAGCATGTAACTATTTTCCGTGTCTACATGATAAACAAACACTTAGGCCACCCACACATTCTGTGCTATATCAAGCCAGGCTTGGCTAATGATGATAAACCTACGTAAAAGTACAAAGTGCTGCTAATTAGGCCTATGTCGATTATGGCTCATTAATGCTGATGCTGCCCTGACATGTTTTTGCCAATCATCACTGGAGAGGGCTCCAGTGCATCATTTTCTAATTACTTTAATTCATCATTGCACTGATGCTCTGAGCATGTTTGTATCTGCGGTCATGTGTTTAAATGAGAATAAGGGGAAAAATGACCCAAAATGAGCAAAAACTGGGCTTGTTTGAGCAGAGAGTGGACGGTCCACTCGCTTTTATTGTATTTTGTATGAGACATTGCTCCAAAAGATTTTCTTTCAACCATCCAAGGCAAAGAAATTGGATGATGCAATAAGGTTTTCTTCCAGGGTGAGATTTCAAAGCTCAAAATGTAAAAAGTCGCAGAAAAAGTTAGTAGAACTAGGATCAAATACTATCTGAAATTCAATAGTCCTTTGACCAGTCCAGCAATTTATGGACAGGGGGACAACATTTTCCAAATTGGGCCCCTCATCTTCACCCAGTCCACCACCACACGCCCTTAGCTCTAAATCCTAGCTCCTCACCTTTGCCACGTTCAGCTTTGCCTGTCATGGTGCTTCTTCACACTTTTTCTGGGGTCAGAAATCTGGCCATTGCCTCTCTACTCCTTTCATTTTCTGGTTCTCTCTGCACCTGTATCAGACGGCAAGTTGAAATGTGTTTTAATGACAACAATAGATTTATTTATCATGCAAATACTTGGGCTGTCAAAGATGATGTAAAAAGATGATATTGCATTAACGCAAATTTAACGCCACTAATTTCTTTAACGCATTAACGCAACTTGCGATTTTGGAGGTTGTGGATCCGTTTTAAAAGCAAGAGTGAAGATACTGGCATCATATGAAACTAGAAAATTACATAGTAAATAGTTCTGTGCCACTATATTAATGGTCTGGATATCACATAGAGCACATTTAAGGGCCAACCATAGACCTTTGCATTGGCCCGCCTTGGGTCTTGGGTCATCTGTACCCTTTGACTCCACCTCTGACGGCGGGGCTGCCTTCGACCAAGAAATAGTAGACTGGAAATAGTATTATGCATGACTTAAACAACTGTATGTTTATGGTATGTCTAGCCGTTAAATGTGCAGATAAATGTGTATGAAGTTGTGTAAACGCCTCTCCTCTAACATGAGTCAGTATTGAATGAGAGATCTCCCACACTCATCTTGTTGTTTCTGACCTTTCTGAGAAGAACAAAATGGCAGCTTTTGAAAGCTAAACGAGCTGCTCATCCCACATCACATTTCATATTTATCTCCAGTCTCCACCGGCTACTCTATCACGCTGATCAATTTAATTGGACATTGATGTATCATTGATGGATCCATTTGGAGTTATTTTCCAGTTATTATCCTAAATTTCTCTTCTTTTACACCCTATTACCCTAATCTTGCCACTTTGACCTACTTTCCCGCTCCTTGCATTCCCCAGACGCCTCGGGAGCAAGCTGTTGCACTCGCACACATACATCTCAAGAGAATTATTTATATTGCCCAGGTCTGGGACCAGTCTAATTTGTGTGGAACTATAGAGTACACAAACCTCAGGTCTGACGTTTCTCTTGCTGAAGGCAGGCAAACTGTGAGCGCTGCTGAGAGAGACAGAGAATAAAACATGGTGCTGCAGCGGCCTTTGATCTTCCTTTCCCCCCTTTTCTCTTTTTCAAAGGATCAGCGAGGAGTCGTCCAGCTGATGCCTGTGCAGGGGCCCCATTTCTCTGCCACCAGCAGACTACCAGGGACGGACGGCCAACGCATTATTTATTTTTATTTTTGTTCTGCGTGTGAGCGAGAAAACGGAGAAGGACTTCCTTTGGAGTTTTGTTTCATGCTGGGTAATCGCAGAAATAAATATTCAGCCGCATGCATTAATATGCGAGGACTTAGTCCCCAGTTGGCTTAGAGTTAAGCTTATATTTCAACTCATTCCTCAGCCTCTGTGCGAGAGAGGAAGGCATCTAATACTTAAAAAATGCAAAATGTCTCAAACCTCAGTGCACAGACATACATACCTATAGCATGTTTTTTTTTCCCCTTTCACCATTTTCATGATGAACTGCCTACACATAAATATGCTTCTGTTTACGGTTGTTTAGTTCATGCATTGTATTCTGGCGAGGGCTTTCAAAGTTAACGCAAGTAAGTTTTAACGGCACTAAGCTCTTTCTTAAAGTTTTACACAAACATGATTGAGGAAATTAGAGACATTAGAGTCTCTGAAAATGGGCACCTCCTTTGTCAGAGCAATTTGTTGGTGATGCAGGTTATGATAAGAATTGAGTGAAGTGTCTGTCGCTGCCCAGGGCCTCCAGAGCCGAGGCGCCGGGGCCAACATAAGTAATCAACCGAGGTCCAGATTGAGCCCCTGATAGCAGAGGGTCTCTGATTGCTCATAAGTACCCCCAGGCAGCAGCCATTTAAGACACTTGCTGCTGATTTTGATTGACAGTTGGTCAATCAAAATCACATCTTGTCACAGCCGTTATCAGCGGTAGAGTTTACATCAGATGTCTGTGTTCGCGTCTATCTGCTTAGATAAATGAAATCTCATGAACTGTATATGTGATATACCAGCGGTATCTTGCTATAATATCATTAAAGTCTGTATTGATATTATCACTAGTCTTCCTTTTCCATAAAACTCGTGGCTTTGGAGCTGGGGGTCTCCAACCTTTTTTCCTCTGAGAACTAATTTGACAAAATGAAAGTGGCCAAGAGCTACTCGTAGCACCAAGTTGAACATTGCCAAGAGCAGATATAATTTATGTCTTACTTTTATGGTCATTTAATAACGTTTCAGCCACCGCAGTCGTCGCCTCTATTACAATCCCGCCATAGGCGAAGGGCTTTCTGTGTTTAGTTAGGATGTGCGCCACTGCTGCGTTGGCCGTCTTCGTCAGGTAGAGAGAGACTGACGTTTTTTAAGCGATTTCAGGGCCGGAAAGACTGGATAGAAATTTAAACAGGTTTACAAAGTGACTTTATGTTCTCAAATTTATGTACATATTCTTTGAACTAGGGCTGTCAAGTTAACGTGATAAAACGTTAACACAAATTTGTTTAATGCCACTAATTTCTTTTACACATTAACACAACTTGCGATTTTTAGGTCGTAACGGGCTCAAATTATGAAATTAGAAATTCTATATTCTTAAATCTCATTTGAAGATAGTTTTTTATTTATTTATTGTAATTATTGAGCCTCTTTTATACAGTATCTAACATATATCTTTGCCTTTTAGACCGTTTTCTCTATACTGTAATATGTTAAATGCTTTCATTTTAATGTCATACCATTTTATGTCTCTTACTATGTGACCAGTTATCAGCATCCTTTTTAAGTTTATACTTCGTAAATCTCTGTTTAGTTAAGTTTCCTAACATTAGCCACTATAAGTCACTGGTCATACCAGACCAAGTAAAGTTGTCACAGCAAAGCAGTAAAGGGTATTCAACTGAGCAACGGAGCATTTTATTGCTTATGACTTCAACTTTTTAATCTGTAGGAGGAAGAATGTGTTGTTCCTTCTCTCAAATCTCACATAGTCTTTCATTAAATTGTAAAAACATAAAAACATACTGGGGCATTTTACCTTTTCTCAGGTTTCAGGGTGTTTTTGTACCTTTATCTCTCAGAAAGTGTTAACAAGCAATGATTGCAACTTCAACTGATTACAAATGTCGTCCATTTCCACTACAAGAACCCTTCCATTTGCCATGTCTAGCTCTTACAAGTGTGGTTTTGAATTTGCTATGCAAGAGGCTATCATGTACGGTAACCTGTGAATATGGAACAAAGAGCACTCTCCACAGCTCTTCCTGTAGCTTTGTTTGAACTGCATCATAATGAGCACACACCGTGACCTTGGTTACTCCTGACTCGTACTTAAAAAATCTCAGATGTTTTGTTTTTGCCAGGTTCAAAGCTTTGGAAACTATATCAATACCTGTAAGGAGATGGCATATTTACCAAGCAAAGATGCATAACAAGTTCATTGCAATCTCTTGCATCACTATGAATTATACTGTCAGTTGTATTCATGAACCCCTGAGTGCTGTCGAGAAGTCGGCTACTTTTGAACCCAAATTTAGATTGTTGTGGGTCACCAACTGAGTTCCATTTGCACACTCAAAAACAAGTTATCACTGAGATTTAAAAATGACAAAATGGAAGAACCAGTGCGGGTTGATTCTGTTTTCGATATGTAATCTTTTGTGGCTAAAATTTTAGCAGATTCAAGAGTAAGTTCTCAGATATAAAGCAAAATTGCCAACTGTTATGTCGTCAATACTACCTTCAAATACAAGCAGGCCATGAACCAGTCTGAGCCCAAACATGGTACCATGTCAACACTGTTGGAATGTAACTAAGTACATTTACTCAAGTACTGTACTTAAATTTAAATCAGAGGTACTTATGCACTTGAATATTTCTGTATTATGACTTTTTTTGATATCCCATAGTATTTTTTTTTTGACATGCTTTTTTGCTTTTCATTACCTTTAAGTTTAAAAATAGTCATAGTATGTTGAAAAACGTCATAGTTTAAAAAGTCATAGTATAGTATGTCGCAAAAAAGTCGTAAAAAAAACGTAAAATAGTAGGTTGAAAAAAAGTCATAGTATAGTATATAAAAAAAATCGTAGTATACTATATCGAAAAAAGTCGTAGAATAATGTGTCGAAAAAAAGTCATAGTATAGTATGTCAAAAAAAAATCATAAAAAAGTCTTTGTATAGCATGTCGAAAAAGTCATAAAAAAAATGTTGAATAGTAGGTTGAAAAAAAGTCATAGAATAGCATGTCGAAAAAAATCATAAAAAAGTCATACTATAGCATGTGGAAAAAAGTTATTAAATAAATTCATAAAAAGACATAGTACAGTATCTCCTGAAAGTTCGTAGTATGATAAACCAGAAAGAAATAGTGATGGTGGTATAGTGGTGAGCATAGCTGCCTTCCAAGCAGTTGACCTGGGTTCGATTCCTGGCCATCGCAGTCATTTGTGAGGTCCTTTAAGTTTAAAAATAGTCATAGTATGTTGAAAAAAGTCATAGTATAGTATGTCGAAAAAAGTCGTAGAATAATTTGTCGAAAAAAAAGTCATAGTATAGCTTGTCGCAAAAAAGTCATTAAAAAATTGTTGAATAGTAGGTTGAAAAAAAGTCATAGTATAGTATATCAAAAAAAGTCGTAGTATACTATGTCGAAAAAAAGTCCTAGTATACTATATCGAAAAAAGTCGTAGAATAATGTGTCGAAAAAAAAGTCATAGTATAGTATGTTGAAAAAATTCATAAAAAAAGTCTTTGTATAGCATGTCGAAAAAGTCATTAAAAAAATGTTGAATAGTAGGTTGAAAAAAAGTCATAGAATAGCATGTCGAAAAAAAATCATAAAAAAGTCATACTATAGCATGTGGAAAAAAGTTATTAAATAAATTCATAAAAAGACATAGTACAGTATCTCCTGAAAGTTCGTAGTATGATAAACCAGAAAGAAATAGTGATGGTGGTATAGTGGTGAGCATAGCTGCCTTCCAAGCAGTTGACCTGGGTTCGATTCCTGGCCATCGCAGTCATTTGTGAGGTCCTTTAAGTTTAAAAATAGTCATAGTATGTTGAAAAAAGTCATAGTATAGTATGTCGAAAAAAGTCGTAGAATAATTTGTCGAAAAAAAAGTCATAGTATAGCTTGTCGCAAAAAAGTCATTAAAAAATTGTTGAATAGTAGGTTGAAAAAAAGTCATAGTATAGTATATCAAAAAAAGTCGTAGTATACTATGTCGAAAAAAAGTCCTAGTATACTATATCGAAAAAAGTCGTAGAATAATGTGTCGAAAAAAAAGTCATAGTATAGTATGTTGAAAAAATTCATAAAAAAAGTCTTTGTATAGCATGTCGAAAAAGTCATTAAAAAAATGTTGAATAGTAGGTTGAAAAAAAGTCATAGAATAGCATGTCGAAAAAAAATCATAAAAAAGTCATACTATAGCATGTGGAAAAAAGTTATTAAATAAATTCATAAAAAGACATAGTACAGTATCTCCTGAAAGTTCGTAGTATAATAGGCCAAAAAGACATAGCGATGGTGGTATAGTGGTGAGCATAGCTGCCTTCCAAGCAGTTGACCTGGGTTTGATTCCTGGCCATCGCAGTCATTTGTGAGGTCCTTTAAGTTTAAAAATAGTCATAGTGTGTTGAAAAAAGTCATTTAAAAGTCATAGTATAGCTTGTCGCAAAAAAGTCATAAAAAAAATGTTGAATAGTAGGTTGAAAAAAAGTCGTAGTATAGTATGTCGAAAAAAGTCGTAGAATAATTTGGCGAAAAAAAGTCATAAAAAAGTCTTTGTATAGCATGTCGAAAAAGTCATAAAAAAATGTTGAATAGTAGGTTGAAAAAAAGTCATAGTATAATATGTCGAAAAAAATAATAAAAAAGTCATAGTATAGTATGTCAAAAAAATTCATAAAAAAGTCGTAGTATAGCATGTCAAAAAAGTCATAAAAAAAATGTTGAATAGCAGGTTGAAAGAAAGTCATAGTATAATATGTTGAAAGAAGTCGTAGAATAATGTGTCGAAAAAAAGTCATAGTATAGTATGTCAAAAAAAATCATAAAAAAGTCATAGTATAGTATGTCAAAAAAAATCATAAAAAAGTCATAGTGTAGTATGTCAAAAAAATTCATAAAAAAGTCATAGTATAGTATGTCAAAAAAAATCATAAAAAAGTCATAGTGTAGTATGTCAAAAAAATTCATAAAAAAGTCATAGTATAGTATGTCAAAAAAAATCATAAAAAAGTCATAGTGTAGTATGTCAAAAAAATTCATAAAAAAGTCATAGTATAGTATGTCAAAAAAAATCATAAAAAAGTCATAGTGTAGTATGTCAAAAAAATTCATAAAAAAGTCATAGTATAGTATGTCAAAAAAAATCATAAAAAAGTCATAGTGTAGTATGTCAAAAAAATTCATAAAAAAGTCATAGTATAGTATGTCAAAAAAAATCATAAAAAAGTCATAGTGTAGTATGTCAAAAAAATTCATAAAAAAGTCATAGTATAGTATGTCAAAAAAAATCATAAAAAAGTCATAGTGTAGTATGTCAAAAAAATTCATAAAAAAGTCATAGTATAGTATGTCAAAAAAAATCATAAAAAAGTCATAGTGTAGTATGTCAAAAAAATTCATAAAAAAGTCATAGTATAGTATGTCAAAAAAAATCATAAAAAAGTCATAGTGTAGTATGTCAAAAAAATTCATAAAAAAGTCATAGTATAGTATGTCAAAAAAAATCATAAAAAAGTCATAGTATAGTATGTGGAATAAAGTAAAAAAAAGTATATTATAGGATTTCAAAAAAAGTCAGTATAGTATGTCGAAAAAATTCATAAAATAGTCATAGTATAGCATGTCAAAAAAAATCATAGTATAATATGTCGTAAAAAGTAACAATTTAGTATTTTGAAAAAAGTCGTGTATAGTATGTCGAAAAAAGTCATAAAAAGTAAAAATATAGTATGTCGAAAAAAAGTCATAGTATAGTATGAGTAAAAAGTAAAAAAAAATTGTATTATAGGATATTGAAAAAAGTCATATTATCGCATGTCAAAAAAAGTAACAGTAGCAGATAAACAGTTGAAATTATTTGCTAAAAGTAGCGGATAAAGGGTTGAAACATCACTTCAGTCTCTACAAACAATATTGGCACACAAAGAAACGTCTAAAAACAGCGTTATTATTACCATACATGCACTTTATGCTAATGCTTCCTTGTCAGGTAGATGCAGTATTTGAACTCACCTTCAATAGAGCTTCCTCTGACGTCATGACCAAGGCCTGGCTCGCTCCTCAGATGGGCGACGGTGAACCTCGCAGTCATCACACGTGCCTCTCTACAAAATGCTCATCAAAAAGAAATATGAAAAAGATATTTTCTCCCACTCCCTCCTCCTCTCTGGTCTCTGGAGCTCCCCTAATGCAAAGTAGGACACAGGGGACGCATGAGCAGAAGGTAACGGTACCTCGCTGAACTGCTGCGTCTGGGCCTTTCTTTCTACATAGAGTCTGCCTTTCATAATGGCCATTTCATTACATTATCAATGTCGTTTATATTTATTTTAGAAAGAAAGGGGTTAAAAAGTACAAAGGAGTATTAGGGTCACATTGAGGAAAAAAAAATCTGAGATTTCGAGAATATAGTCGTAATATTATGGGAATAAAGTCATAACTTTACAAGAAAAAAATTGTAAAATTACGAGAATAAAGTCATAAATTTTCGAGAAAGAAATCGTAATATAACAAGAATAAAGTCGTAATTTTACGAGAAAAAAAGTCGTAATATTACGAGAATAAAGTCGTAATTTTATGAGAAAAAAAGTGATAATATTACGAGAATAAAGTCGTTATTTTACGAGAAAAAGTCGTAATTTTACGAGAAAAAATTTGTAATATTACGAGAATAAAGTTGTAATTTTACGAGAAAAGAATTGTAATTTTTACGAGAAAAAAAGTCAGAATTTTACGCGAATAAAGTCGTAATTTTATGAGAAAAAAGTCATAATATTATGAGAATAAAGTTGTAATTTTATGAGAAAAAAAGTAGTAATATAACAAGAATAGAGTGGTAATTTTATGAGAAAAAAATCGTAATATTACGAGACTAAACTCATAATTTTGCGAGGAAAAAAAAGGTTTATTTGCTCTACTAGTGCAGACAGTGCCTGTTCAGAACGGGCTGAATGCTTGACCTGTGCTGTTGCGGCTCATACAAACAACTTCACTCTCGACACTGCGCTTCCTTGAATCTTAGGCAATAAACCTGCCATGAGTTGAGTCACACAACCAGGTCGCTGTTATGCTTGATTTATGCTTGCCGTATCCGCGAGTGTTTTTCGCCCGTCCGCGCACATCCAACTTTTCTAACTACGTGGACGCAGATGGGCGGCGAAAATGGAGAACTTTGAGGAGCTTTGAAAATGTCTGTTTGCCGCAAGGTGAAATCCGCACAAGATCCAAACGCTTCCTTGTCACGATTCCGTCAGCTCATGTCCATGCGGCCGTCCTCGC
Source organism: Sebastiscus tertius (assembly GCA_916701665.1). Taxonomy (NCBI): domain Eukaryota; kingdom Metazoa; phylum Chordata; class Actinopteri; order Perciformes; family Sebastidae; genus Sebastiscus; species Sebastiscus tertius. The sequence continues at coordinate 34,790 of CAKAOH010020999.1, read as the reverse complement.
AGAAAGTATAACCGAAGCTTTGACGTAACCACTGCCGTTATAAAGTAGAGCATGGATTAAATTAGCGGAGGTATTTTGCTGGCAGTAACGTTAGTAGTCTTATAAGTTAGTATCAAGTCTGACACCGAGGAAACACCGTCCTACTCACGGGGGAAAAACACACAGAGGTCGCGGCTTGTGAAGCCAATTGTTAAGTAGATCGGATGAGCGGTTCTCGAGATATGTGAATAACGCACAGACACACAGAGATTCCTTGCTTGACTGATAGAAATCCCTTCAGTCTGTTAAGGAACTGAATGTCAATTTTATTTTCAGCAAAAAGGATAAAAACATCATTTGCACAATTCTGCCTCTTCAAAATAAATAATACATATCGGTTGTACACCCAATTAATTTGTTTAAGCTGGAAAAACAAATGGTCATACAGTGTGTCCTTTCATCATCAATTAACAAACAAACCATGAACATTATTGATCTCATTTCTGAATGACAATAAATGCCGGACTCTTCAAAACTACAGAAGCAATTTACTTACAAACTTCACCCAGTTAAGGACTGTCACTTCAGAAACACATTCTTTTTTTCTAGAGTCTAGTTGGTGTGAATCTCGCTATCAAGCACAACAAGGACTGATCCTCCAACAAAGCTGTCTCTTGTAGCAGACGTTCCCAGGTCCCCCCCGCCTCGTACAAAAGCAGAACAACCGAATCCTGACATTTTATAGCTCAGAAATCATACATTGGACTTGTCAATAGAAAGACGGAACAAAAAACAGACTCAGACAAACACTACATTGCAACATCTGCAAAATGTATTGTTAGGAGAATAAGATAAATTATACGTTCCTGTTTCACCCAGTGGAGACATCAAAGACGTGTCATTCTTTTTATTATTTGCACAGCATGTCTTCACATCACTTCCTTAGCACATCAACTACTTGTTTATACTGTATGAGTGCAGCTGAACTTTTCATATAGAGGTACGAGTCCATGAATAATGTGGAAAATGTTTATGAAAAACAGCTTCTCATTACCTTGATCCCCAACCAAGAAAAAAAAAAAGAAGAAGAAAATAAACCCCACGGAAATTGTTGTCAAATTTCCTCGGAACAGTCAAGTGACTGCTGATTAGCCGCCAGGGACGCAGCATTTCATGAGAAACGTTTTTTTTTTTTAGCACAAAGATAGCAAAGGAATGCATCAAAGCAAGAGAGCTGGGCCCGTGCCCATCGCTGGAATGAAAGGACAGGTGCCTCCCCGTATAAATGCTCCAACATGTATGCATCCTGCAGTCAATGGTTGGACTGCAGCCCAAGATCTGAAACCTTTAATGTCTTTTGCACACAAGGTCTCCTCCTCAGTCAAGCCACTTTTGAAGTCCGTGTCAAAACTCACCATGGCACGCTTTTCAAAAATCCACACAAGGAGGTAAACAAACCAAAAACCTTTGAAGTCAAAGTGTTTTTCTTTCAATCTCTCTTGTGTTGTCTTTGAATCTTTTCCTCTGGTGCGCTAAGGCAGACAAAATCATTTTCTCTGACAATAAATTACTCGTATTTTTTTTTTTTTTCCAAGTCTGAGAAATGTTAAGAGAGACATCTAGGGGCTATGAGAAGACACTGGTGCCGTCGCTGTTGCCGTACAGGTCGGCCAGCTTTTTGAAGCGTGGTCCCCAGTTGCTGAGATAGTCATAGTTCTGATCTGAGTCTGTACTTAGTGACTCCAAAGAGCTTAGTGACTCGGCAACAGAGCCGCTGCCTTCAAAAGCGTATGTCTGCAGAGAGTCATACGGGGGAGCTGACGGGTCCACATCAGCATCCTTAAGTCTCTCCCAAATAAACTCTCGAAACACCACGTTGTCTGGCAGGGATTTATAGGACGGGCGAGTAGTTGATGGGTAATGAAAGAAGGTGGGAGTATCTGGTGTGACGTCTCGCCTGACGCTGGGGTCTCTGATGACGTTTAGGTTGCGGAGGGTAACCATGTCGAAGGCCTCTGTGTCCTCCTCTCCCCCGCCCTCGTCGTCATAGCGGACGATGTTCTCTCTAATGTCCCTCTCCTCCTCGAGAATCAGGGGCTCCTTCCTCCTCCGACGCATCGTCACAATTAGCAGAACCATCACTGTGAGAAAGAAGAGATGTCGGAGTCAACATTAATTGACAACATGCTGCAGTGATTCCAAACAAGGGGGGCTCGTACTCCAGGGGGTTCTGCTGCAGTTGTCAGACGTATGTGGAGGGATGCAGAGTCGCTCAGCTAAGTTTATAATATATACATACATACACACATACAGATATGGATGTATATCTATATCAGACGTAAAAGGGGCGGCTATGGCTCCAGTCCACATGTCGAAGTGTCCTTGGGCAAGATAACCCAAATTGCTCCCGAAGGCTGTGCCATCAGTGTGTGAATGAGTGTTTAGATTAGATCCTGATGGGCAGCCTCTGCCATCAGTGTGTGTGTGAATGCTGACATGTGGTGTAAAGTGCTTTGAGAGGTCAAAAGACTAGAAAGCCATTATATAAATTCAAGTCCATTTACCATTTCAAGTCATACATACATACATACCGGTTGAAATTATGAGCTAAAAGTAGCAGATAAATGGTTGTAATTGTTAGCTAAAAGTAGCGGGTAGCGGTTGAAATTATTATCTAAAAGTAGTGGATAAATGGTTGAAATTGTTAGCTAAAAGTAGTGGATAAATGGTTGAAATTGTTAGTTAAAGTAGTGGATAAATGGTTGAAATTGTTGAAACATCCAGCTTCAGTCTCTCCAAATAGCAGTGTTACAAATGCAAACTGGAACAACTCAAACATTGACAGTTAAATTGTTCTGAATTGTAAAGAAATATGACTGTAGGCTAACAATATCCACTTTTATGTAACTGTCAGTGTTAGATAACATCCTGTTTAAAATCAAATCAAATGAACACATTTGAAACATGTCTGCGGTGTCAGTGAAGACGTATGTGAGTTCATCTGGCAGGGCTGTGGGGGTAAGATTTGACTAAAATAGTTTGAAAACCACTGCACTGTAAAAAAAACAAAAAACAAAATTGAATTTACAAAACTAAATTTGCAAATGTAATATATTGTGCCCCTCTGTGGTTTCCACCACCTACATTTGGCTTCAAGACTCGTACAAAACTCCACCAAACTGGAATCTGTGTTCCTCTGAGATCTTACCAGGAGCCCTCCTCCAGCCCCTGTTCCCTCTCCCATACATTATTGCTGAAAATAACTCTACGCCCAAGCAAACTGGCAAATGTCTAATGATCCTCTATCCATCAATGTCAAGCTGGTGCCAGTGAAATATCGCTCTGCGGGCCCATATTTCTTTTTCCTCCTCGACGTCGAGCTACTGCAGGCAGCCGAGAAAGAGGCCCAGGAACCGAATTCAAACACCACTTCACACGCTCTAATAAGGGAGCAAATGGAAGAGATGGAAGGGAGGAAAGTGTCACATGGAAAGGCTGCAGGAGATGAATGGGTAGCTCTCTGTTGGCTATTTGGTGCCTGCTGGTACCCTACAACAGTTTTTTTGTGAAATACTTGGAATGGTCCCTCCACAGTCTTCAACCACTAATATCCGTGACACCTTTTTTTTTTTTAGCACTTTAAGACAGGACGCCAAACATTTCTGTGGAAGATTGTTTCCTTTAATTTTAGAAACTGGAGTCATTTTAAATTCTATTCCATTCAGTAGGGCTTCTCCAAAGTGAATTACAAAGTGGCACATTGAAATAGAATATTCTCAGTGCTTTCCAGCAAAGCTCTTTAGGGTTTAATGCCTAGAAGGCAGCCACGATGCTTCACAGACTGGAAGCGGGCCAACATCCAATCACGTCCTACTAGGATGAGCAGGTGGATGGCCGGGCATACAAATAGTGAGTCTGTGTCAGGTACCAAGGGTCCTGTAAGAGCTGATTTCTAGCCCAGACTGTTCAGCAAACACGCAACCGAGATACCACTCTTTCACACATTTTCTCATGATGTACACAAAATAAAAAAATCAAACAGAAGTAAAGGAGATCAATTTAGTGTTACAACGGCGTTTTGCTGTAATTGAATTGTTTAAATGATCTACTCGGCACAAATCGATACCGAACAAGGTGAGTTTTCTCTGCTGCCCTTTTCTTACCAACATGCATCATTGAATGCACTTTCTCATTAGAGCGTTTTTTTTTCTCTCCATGTGCTGTGTGATTCTGGAGAAACAGGGACTGATTATTCACTCATTTTATCTCTGCGCTGCTTTGCAATTTCTAAGAGAGGTATCAATCAGCAACTTTCTGAAATGAAAGGATGTTTAAATATGGATTTCTGCCAAGAAGATCATGTTTGCAGTAGTGTCATTCTTGTATTAAAAAACAAAAGGCTTAAAGGCCCTTAAAACATATTTTCTCATTAAGCTTTTTACTAAATAAGTCCTACATGAATGCAACATTTTCTGCACAAGTTGGAACAGTTTTGGTTCTGAGAGATTTCCGCATTTGTGTTTTTCACTGTTTGACTGGTTTGAAATGGGCGGGACTCAGTTGGTACAAGGTGATGTCATGTACCTTTATGCACCAATCAGGATTTAGCAACACTTGAATTAATATATAGGCCACTGTCAATCAAATGGGATCAAACCACATACACACAGTCCTCAAGAAGCACTTTAGCTGAGTTTTTTTCTCTGTTAAACTCTTAATAAACAGCACATAAGTATATATTTTTTAATTCAAACTTGTAGGTAACTTAGTTTTAACTATTTATTGTTATAAGAAATTATTTTTCGGTTTAAGTTTTTCAGGGGTTTTAAGGCACGTACATGTGCATGGGTGAAAAAGAGGCCAAAGTGACGGATAAACGCTTGAAATTGTTGTTATTATGTCTAAAAGAAGGCGATGAAAGCTTGATTGTTAGCTAAAAGTAGCGGATAAACGGTTGAAATTGTTGCTGTGGTTGAAGTTGTCTCACACTAATCAGGCAAATAAAACTCCCTCAGCTAAATCACTGACAAAAAGTATTCTGAATCAAACTATCAATATAAATTATATAATTTGTCAACTGATTGTTATTGAAAAATGACTTTACAGTCAATTGTTACTGTGAGGCCATTCATAACAGATCATGCTGCCACAGTTTAGGCTCTGATTAACAACTTGATTTGATGGGAGATTAATTAACCAGCTGTTCAGTATCCGCTGTACATATAAAAACAGCATGGGGGGGGTTTCATGGCCAAGTCATACACAAAGCCGGACAGAACATTTTTCACATACAGATCAGAGGATATGATCTGTATATAATTTATGGAACTTATCAGCAATCATGGTGCCTAATTACACTTACACATTAACACTTTAACTACTAGGTGTTGCATCAAATGATTATTTTCATCATTGATTAATCACTGTTTGGTCTATAAAATGTCAGAAAATAGAAAAATTGACCATTGCATTGAGTCAAAGATACTGTATATCTTCAAAATGCTTGTTTTGTCTGACTAACAGTCCAAAGCTCAAACTTTATGGTGACATAAAACAGAAAAAACAGCAAATCCTCACATTTGAGAAGCTGTAATAAGGAAGCGTTTGCCTTTTTTTTCTTAATAAATGGCTTAAACAATTGATTGATTGTGAAAATAGTTGCAACTGACAACTGTTTCAGCTCCAGTTTCTGAATTAAAATGTGTGACTACGAGAGCAGGGAATAAGAAGCACGAAAGAGAGAAGGCAAGAAAATAAAGGTGTCTAGACGGAGGTCCCATGCGTCCTCATCAACATGACAGATATCACTCTCCTGCATGGAAGACATTGCAATGAAATGCATTCTCACCACAACTTGATGAAGGACATAGAAACAATCAGAATCTGCAAACACAAATCCTCCATGTTATTGGCTTCTTATCAGCGGCGGCTGCATGTTTGCTGCATGACTCAAACAGCTTTTATGGTTTCTTTGTTGTCGCTGATGTTATCTGTCACACTGTGTATCTGTCCGGATTATGTGCCTGTGCTTCTTTATTTTGTTCTATGTATCTTTCTGCCAGCTGTTAGCATTTCTTTCTCTCAATTCCCTTACAAGAGGTCTTTTTAGCTCCTGCCAGGCTGTCATTATGAAGACAAATCTGCACTTAATTGACTCGCTAAGTTTACAAAAAAAAGGCTGATTTCCTTTTTCTTCTTTTATTTTTAGCACGTCAACCAGTGTGATAGCAAATAATTACACTGTTTAAACACACAAATCCGTAGGTTACAATGAGCACAGTGGAGCTTAAAGATCAAATCTGGAAACATAAATTAGTCTTGCCGTCTGAATACAGACTGCATAAATAGAGACACAGACAGAGGGGCTAAAGCGGGAGACACACAGTAAAATAAGAGGCAGATGAATGGACATGAAGATTTATAGAATGAGTCTGATAAGCAAAACTCAGACAGAAATAACTGTCTGGAGATTTGGAGTGCTACGTAATGTCCTAATTGGCCCTCTGGTGGATTGAGCCATACCTGACCTGTACTGGGGGAAAAAAGGCACTGGATCTTAACAAGATAATGATCGTCTCAGTAGTTTAGATGACTGTGTCATTAAAAATGTATTTACAAAAACAAACAAAGACAGAGAAAAATATAGATATTACTGCAAAGAGTATAGGACAAGCTCTGTAATTAAATCTAAAAATATCAGCCTATGATTAATGACCACTTAGCTTATGAGTACGTAGAGACGGAGCTGATGTGCACGCAGCTCTGTGAGGTTTAAAGGCAGCCAGGTGGAAACTGCTCACTTTATATCAGCCGTTGTGATTGAAGCTCTCAGAGACAACTGATGAATCCTAAGACGAGTACAGGAGTGGCACTCTGAAGAGCCCTCCATTCACAGCTTTGTATTGTAGTTATTAGACTGATGACAGGTGGGAGAGTGTGTGATGGAGGCAAGAAAAGGAAGATTTAAGAGTGTGTACTTTAGTACAATTTTGTGTTCTTTAGTTGAGTATTTCCATTTTATGCTACTTTATACTTCTATTTCACTACTTTTGTACTTTTTACTTCACTATATGTATTTGACAGCTTTAGGTATTTTGCAAATTCAGATTATTAATACAAAAATATGCATAATTTATGATATAATACTACATGTTAAGCTACCCAGCAGTATATGAATTGATTAAATTAGCTCCACCTTCACCAGCTGCAACATTAAAGTGATGAACACATGAATGCATGACTAAAAATATTATAATAATATAATACAAATTATTCTGAAATGAGCCAAATGAGTATTTTTACTTTTGGTACTTTAAGTATATTTTGACGCTTGTACTTTTGTACTTTTACTTAAGTAAGGTTTTACAATAAATGCACGGCTTTTACTTATAGTATAACAGAGTATGCTGTATTACTTATTTTATTTAAGTAAACAATGTGAGTACTTGTGTATAATATGTACTTATATATCATGTGCAAAATATACTCAAAATATCAAAACTATGAATACTCAGTACGCAGAGAAATTACCCCCATGGGTGTTATATCTTTATATATTCTATTATTGTTTAATTATTAATGACGCTTTGCTTTAGTATGTGGTCGAGTTGGAAAATTTCAAGTATTTTTAACTGCAGTTTGGTAGTTTATTCTATAACGAAGTACAATATTACAGCAGAAGTATAAAGTAATATATAATGGAAATACTTAAAGGTACAATGTGTAGGATTTGGCAGCATCTAGTGGTGTGGTTGCAGATTGCAACCAAATGAGTATCCCTTCGCTCACTCCTTCCTTTCCAAGACTGCGGTAACGTGAGCCGCTGATTGCAAAACCGTGTTACCGCCATTCGCCTCGCTCAGAGGCCATCCTAACCATACTAACACTACTTTAAGAGCAACTGAAGTCAGACGGCGGAGTTTCACAAGCGTGTCGGAGAACTACGGTGGCCTTCAGGTAACGCAAAAACATGAAAGGCTCTCTCTAGAGCCAGTGTTTGGATTGTCTGTAGAAACACGGCGGACTGCGTAAAGAGGACCCGCTCCCTACGTAGATATGAAGGACTCATTCTAAGCTAACGAAAACACAACGATTCTTAGTTTCAGGTGATTATACACTAAAGAAAAAATATAGTTCTGAATATTATATTCCATTTCTGCTAATAGATCCCCTAAAATGTTACACGCTGTTCCTTTAAAAGCATCCAAGGACGGCAGCAGCTCGGGTCTTATTCCGACTCGCGTCTCATCCAAAGCGATACAATCACACGCAATCACAGCCTCAATTGCTACCTACAGATTGAAAGAGGTCTTGATGGAGGAGCATCAAGGAAGATCAGCACATGGGCTGATAATACAAGGGAAGAAGAGAGGGAGGAGGGGGGGAGGAATATGCACAAAGAGGAAACAGAGAAAAGAAGGAAAGAGGCTGATCCAATTGAGCAAAACAGACTGATGGGGACAGCTGAGGACACACAAAACACAGAGAAAAGGCGACTTGGAGGTATATTAAACAGGAGGCCATTAGTTCTAAGCCTGTGGCCTGAGGTCACGCCGAGCAGAAGAGAGCCAGCTTTCATTAGCGATACCAGGTTCAGGGCTGCACTGCCACACATTTCCCCCTGTTGCGCTTTGGAAGTTTTCATTTATCAAGTGAAGTATTCTCTGTTGCAATAAAAGGAAAGCAAAGTCCAAGGGGAGTGGAATAAAAAGCAAAGTTGACCCCATCAAAGAACTCATTCCAGTTATTGTATATATGCTGTTTGGATCCTCCTCAGCTCTCAATGAAGATCACCTAAGCGTTAAACGACGACTCTGCCCTGATGTGGCGACGCTTTGTCTGTGGGTTTTATGAGCAATAACGCAGGCAGGAGGTGACGGCTCAGCGCTGCATCATCTTTAAGGTTATGTTAATGAATTCTCATTTACAAGTGTCTTTGCTTCACATCTTGGTGTTGCACTTGAAAGCAGAAGCAGAAAGCCCGTCCTTGAAATGCAGTATTCCATACAGTACTTCACTCTATGACCTCCATGAAAAACTATAATTAAGTTTATAAAATACACTGAAACATATCTGGGGGAAGGAACCATGAGAGCTCCTTTTAGGAAGGGAAATGATCTAAAATCTCATCACTGACTCAGGCAGCCTTCAGGCACTGCTTTCTCTCAATGAAATTACACTTTATTTTTCAGTATGGTGTGCTCAAACGCAGAGGAGCACTGTCATATAAATGACACATACTCATAACTAGCAATAGAAGGTTTTAATAAAGGCTGCTGGAGACTTAAACATAACGTATAAATACTTACTAGCCCCTTATGTTTAAGGGTGATTTCACAAGCCAACATTTAATCTGTTTTAATCAAACTGGTGTGGTTCGTTTAGGTAGTTGCAAACGCAGTAATCGTACTCTGGTGTGAACCAAAACAATCGATCCAAGACCGTTTGCGAGAGGTGGTTTCAGACCATTTCCAAGCGAACCAAAATGCAGGGTTGTGGGCTGCCTGCGTGGGCATTTGTTGAGATGTACACAGGTAAACGACAGGTTAACATGAGTGGGAGAGGACTGACCTTGACTTCTGCAGAAGGCCGATGTTTGTTTGACATCTGGGCCAAAGAGAACATACAAGATGTGCTAAATAAAGACCACAAAAATAGTGATGTTTATGAAGTCATTTGAGATAAAGTTGGGGAGGAGGGATTTGTGCACAGAGTGGATCAGTGCAGAGTCAGAGTGAAAACACTTCGACAGCAATATTTCAAAGTCTGCGATTCCCTGCATAGAAGTGGAAACTCTCCAGGCGAAAAAGATAAATTCGCTAATTCATACATGCATCCTATGGCTAAGAGTCCAGTCAAGTGAACATATTCATATTAGGGCTGTCATTCGATTCAAATAGTTAATCGCAAATTAATCACACATTTTTGTATCTGTTCAAAATGTACCTTAAAGGGAGATTTGTCAAGTATTTAATTCAATACTCTTATCAATGTGGTAGTGGGCAAATATGCTGCTTTGTGCAAATGTATGTATATATTTATTATTGGAAATCAAATAACAACACAAAACAATGACAAATATTGTCCAGAAACCCTCACAGGTACTGCATTTAGCATAAAAAATATACTGAAATCATAACATGGCAAACTGCAGCCCAACAGGCAACAACAGCTGTCAGTGTGTCAGTGTGCTGACTTGACTATGACTTGCCCCAAACTGCATGTTATTATCATAAAGTGGGCATGTCTGTAAAGGGGAGACTCGTGGGTACCCAGAGAACCCATTTTCATTCACATACCTTGAGGTCAGAGGTCAAGGGACCCCTTTGAAAATGGCCATGCCAGTTTTTCCTCGCCAAAATTCAGCGCAAGTTTGGAGCGTTATTTAACTTCTTTCACAACAAGCTATTATGACATGGTTGGTACCAATGGATTCATTAGGCTTTCTAGTTTCATATGACACCATCTTCACTCTATCGTAGAAACTGAGCATGCTACAACCTAGAAATTGCAAGTTACGTTAATACGTAAAGAAATTAGTGACGTTAAAAAAATTATTTTTTAAAATACTTTTAAGAGTAATGCCATCACAGCTGTGCATCTTTTGGACAAACAAAATTAGAATATCTTAAATCAAGTCAAGGTGACCACATCAGACCCACAGAATGTATTTCATCATCTACTGGATCCAGCTAAACACTCAAAATAGAAATACTCCGCCAAAACCCAGTACCCCGACTCCAGTTAATTGATCTGTTGGCAGGATTTCAGTGGTATTTTCCTTGTAAACATCCAGGCTGCTATTCAGAGCTGGCTGACCTGGGCCACATGTATTTACCAAAGAGGAAATGTGAGGGGAAGATATCTCCCTCCAGGTTTGACACGTGCAAGACCTCAAGATGCAACTCTGCTTTAGCAAAAGCTTCTCTCAGACATTCAACCGCCTGCAGAATGCATAACAGAGAAGATAAGTCTGAATGGGTTGTAAATACTGAGGTAAGCAGCATTTTGTAGTGCAGCACCTTATATCTAACATTACCTCCACTTAAATCTGAACTTAAATCTGAACTGTAAAGATTGTTGTCAGCAAAGCCTGCGAGCTACTTCAGGCAGACCACTCGAAAGTGATGCTTTATGTTGGAGTCTAGAGCTAGAGTGAAGATACGGGCATCATATGAAACTATATACCAACCACGTCATACTAGCTTGTTGTGAAGGAGGCTAATTAAAGCTCCAAACGAGGAAAAACTGGCATGGCCATTTTCAAAGGGGTCCCTTGACCTCTGACATCTGGATATGTGAATGAAAATGTGTTCTATGGGTACCCACGAGTCTCCCCTTTACAGACATGCCCACTTTATGATAATCACATGCAGTTTGGGGCAAGTCATAGTCAAGTCAGCACACTGACACACTGACAGCTGTTGTTGCCTGTTGGGCTGCAGTTTGCCATGTTATGATTTGAGCATCTTTGTTTATGCTAAATGCAGTACCTGTGAGGGTTTCTGGACAATATTTGTCATTGTTTTGTGTTGTTAATTGATTTCCAATAATAAATATATACATACATTTGCATAAATCACCATATTTGCTCACTCCCATGTTGATAAGAGTATTACATACTTGACAAATCTCCCTTTAAGGTACATTTTGAACGGATAAAAGATGGACTAACTAGTCAATTGACTAAATATTTTAGTCAATTGACAGCCCTAACATTCATACTTTCTTTTGCTAACATAAATATTTACACAGCTAACAGCCGTATTTAGCATTACAAAAATGAGTTAGCTAGGGCGCAAATATGTCGCAAATATGTTGCTGAGACAGAGAAGGTCTTGAACAAAATAAATTTTATCCTGATTTATCAGAAAATGTAATTCTAGTGTCAGAATGTTCAGAAGATACTGTATGTGGCTGGTGAGAAATGGATCCAATAGTTACTTTGGTATCTATGGGGCGAAAGAACCATAATCATAATCTGTGTTCATGTTAACGTCTCCCATTGGAGTTAATGGACTCAGGACCTGCCGCTAGTCTCCTAAAGGGGCGGGGCAGCGGCGAATCCCACGGGACACAGATACAGGAAACGGACTCTCCATACACCGTCTCTGTCTCTGCTTATACATATCAGGCTATATTCATATTTTGTTTTATTTTATTACATTTAAAAATAGAGTGGGTGGAATATTTGAACATTCACAATTTTGTTATGTTTGTCATTAATATGTCATTTTGAGATATTGGAAGGGAGGGTATTTTTCATTTTAAATCAAATGGAAGGTCCAAAGAATATATTACTAACGCTGAGAAAGTGACTTTTTTATTGTATTTTATAATATAAAATAAAAGATTCAGCCCCCTCCCCCCGGATTCTTTCTGTACAGTCTCTAATGTGATGCTGCTTCTGCAATGCCCATTTGCTTACTATCTGTAACGCTGCTGCTGCTGGTCATATTTCATATGCATAACAATGTTTACGCAGCGCTTTCTGCTGCTGCTTTCTGACATTCAGTGATTTGGTTTTGCTTGTCGTCTGTCACATTAGCCGTTAGGGCTAATCGACTTGGCGACAAACAAAGTATGGTTTTCCTGCTCTGTTGTTAGAAATGTAGGACTGCAGCAACTCCACCCAAAAAGGTTTCATCCTCACAGAGATCCAGCTGATCACTACTTCTCTTCACCGTGTTAATATCATCGACAGTCGATGACTTGGCTCTCTCAGGTGGTATTTGTGTGCTTGGCACCATCAGTAGCTATTAGCTGCTGATACCGCTGGTTGTTTTATTGCTATACTGCAGATCTGCGTCGGGACGATGTCTTAGCTTTTGCTTGGTGCTAATTTCTGACTATGTGCTGCTGCCATCTATCTATTATGTATGATGTAATTGTCTTGACATTAAGTGCAAATTAAGGCATTATACTGAGCTGAGGTCGCTTTCTTTAAGTTGTGACTTAATTGCTGAGATCGGAGGACAGCGTGCAATGGTAAGTCGATTTACTCAAGTATTGTACTTCAGCACAATTTTGAAGTGCGTGTACCTTACTTGAGTATTTCCATTATATACTACTTCAAACTTCTACTGTAATATTGCACTTTGTTATAGAATAAACTACAAAACTGCATATAAAATACTTGAAATTAGTTCCAACTCGACCAAATAAAAAAAAGTAAAATTCTGCAAATAATCATTATTTTCATTGTCGGTTAATCTGTCGATTATTTTCTCAATTAATCGATTACTTGTTTGGTCTATATAATGGAAGAAAATGGTGAAAAATGTGGATCAGTGTTTCCCAAAGCTCAGGATGACGTCCTCTAATGTCTTGTTTTGTCCACAACTCAAAGATATTCAGTTCAGATAATCACATTTAAGAAGCTGAAATCAGAGAATTTAGACTTTTGTTTCTTAAATAATTACTTAAACCGATTAATTGATTATCAAAATAGTTTTGCGATTAATTAAATAGTTGACAACTAATCCATTAAATCTTTGCAATTCTGTAATCAACCAAAAATAGAATATATAACGATATGACACTCATGGGAGTGATTTTTCTGCATATTGAGTACTTTTATTTTTGGGACTTTCACTACATTTTGCGGATGATATTGAAGTACAATCATGAATGCAGGACTTTTACTTGTAAAGGAGTATTTGTACATTTTGGTATTACTAATTTTATGTAAGAAAAGGATCTAAATACTTTTTCCAGAACTGCCAGCGGGGAAAGCAACATCATGATCAGACACCGAGTTATATTGGTGAGTAACTACAATTAAATAGTTGAATAAAATGTCTCCATATGTGACAGGAATAGAGGCCAAAGCTGCAAAAAGATCACCTCCACAATAATGATCCCTCTGAGCTTCACACCAACCTCTTCAGCTAAAAAAAAAAACCCAAGTTGTTGTTGTAACCTCTGACTCTGAGGTCATATAGATCTTACCCAGAAGCGTGATGATGCAGCCTAAAATAGCCACGAGGGCGCCGGTGCTCAGGCCAGTTGCGGTGTAGGCCACCGCTCCACAAGACAAGGCCACGCCGTCAGAGTCACAGTCACACACTCGCACCGAGAGCGTGTTTGTGCTGCTTAAAGCCGGACTTCCACTGTCCACAATCAACACTGGCAGCCGGTACATAGGCTGCTCCCGTCTCCTGAAACCACCTCGCTTCGTCAGTATGGACGCCGTGTTGTCTGCAAAAGTAGAGGAGAAACATACATCGGTCAAACTTGTAAGAGCCTGGAGAGCTGTGTTTAATTTGCGACTTTATTGGCTTCAAATGAACAATGAACTTCATATATATGACTAGCAGGAGGCTCAACGTCTATTCTGTAATGATTGCTGTGCTTTGGTTGTGCAGTTTGAAATGATTTTACAGTATTAAAAGCAGGGATGCCAACAGATGGTGTCATTAACACAATTCATTATATGACACACTGTGGTGTCTCTCCCTGGTTTTGACCACCTGTTGGCTAATAACAGCTTTGGTTTGATGGTAAAAATCGTATATGAAACCTCGGCGTATGAGAGAGAAAGAGGCAGCCAGAGGAGAACAATATGCCATTACAGCAGCTAAAAAAAAAGCCATTTCACGACAACTACTTCAGTAGATTGAAATGCACTTTCAAATTGAGCCGTCACACTTGAAATGTAGATTTCGCCTTGAAGGACAACTCCTTTGTTTTTCTGAGCGATATTCAGATTGCTCTTTGAGTCTAAGAACAAGGTAAAAATGAATATAGAGATGGCTTCTCTTGTAAATGCCACATTAGTCAAATCAGCAAAAATGTTCTCATGGGTGAAGAAAACACACACAGTACTAACTGTGATGGGCTGGAAACAAAACACTTGTGTTGTTAAATAAATATTTTCTGGTACTAAATGTGAAACATTTGGTCGTGTCTATTATTTAATATAAGACGTTATGGTATTAAACTACAGGGTAAAAGTACTGTGTGTTTCCCTTGTGTGACTGTTGAACAGTGTGAAAGCACTCAGATATTTTAGCTAAGTGCTAACCTAACAGTCTCCTGGCTCTAACTTCATACTTAGCAGACAGATGAGAGAGGCACTGATCTTGCAAATAAGCATGTTTTAAGATAAGATAAGATAAGATAAGATAAGATGAACCTTTATTAATCCCCAGAGGGAAATCCAGGTGTCAAAGCAGCATCATCAGCAAACAGAGTGAATCACAGGAGAGGTAAAGGTATACAAACATTATAAAGACAATAATAGAGATATAAAAGATACAGAGTGAATGGGTGAACATAGTGTGTGCAGTCCGTCAATAAATAAATGTAGAATGTGCAATAAATAAATGTAATATGTACACATGTGCAGTCAGCAATAAAGTGGTAAATAGGATGTATAATGTAAAGTGAGTATAAAGTGCGCCAGATAGTGCATGTTAAAAGGTAGATAGTTCTCATATGGGGGTCAGCCTTGGTTGTGGAGCCTGATGGCTACCAGCATGAAGGACTGACCCAGGCGCTTTGTGTTGTGCCGAGGAGGGATGAGTCTGTGGCTGAATGTGCTCCTCATCTTGACTAGCTCATCATGGAGGGGGTGGGAGGGGTTATCAAGGATAGCGTCCAGCTTCCTCCTCATCCTGCCCTCTGCTACCACCTCCAGTTTTCCAAAATGTTGAACTATTCCTTTACTTCTAATGATTTTTTTTGCCATAACCACAATCTGTCTCTGATCCGAACCATACTGTTGTTGCCATGTGTTAATATTAGGGCAGTCAATCGATTAAAATATCGAATCGCGGGCTCAAGGGACCCCTCTGAAAATGGCCATGACAGTTTTTCCTCGCCAAGATTTTGCATAAATTTGGAGCGCTATTTTGCCTCCTTCGCGAAAAGCTAGCACGACATGGTTGGTACCAATGGATTCATTGGGTTTTCTAATTTCATATGATAACAGTATCTTCACTCTAGCTTCGCTAGAACCGCTTAAAGGTAAAAATCGCGAGTTGCGTTTAAGAAATGATTGGCAATAAAACGAATTTGTGTTAAATCTTCTCTCTCGCTTTAAAACTGAGCCCGCTACAACCGCCGCCTCTCGGATTTTAACGCAAGTTGCGTAATGCGTTAAAGAAATTGGTGGCGTTAAAACGCTTTAGCTGTGTTGGTATTAAATGTTAAAAAAACCCAATCGAATATAATCCTAATCATAAACATACTCAACATATTGACGTTAAGGTAAACACTGTACGTTCACAGAGAACCTTTATTCAACAGAGCTAATAAAACCGTCTCCCAGCCAGGTTGCTCTTAATCTGCCGAGAGGTTACCATTACACATCCAGTTCATCATGTAACACGGGTGTGCACTCACATGGATTACTGCTGCTACCACTGAAATGTTACATGGCAACCTTAACTGAGCTCAAACAAAACACTCAACATGGGGCATTTACCTCAGAGAGTATATCAGCTCTGCACATGGCTTTAAAGCAGCGGGAGTCGGGCTCAATTCTCATGTGTTTTTAAAGCTATAAGCAAAGTTTTCCTATATGAGCAGCTCATTTTCCTCATCCACCCACTGCTTTGCGTGTAGGTGGTGAGCAAATCATTACGGTACAAAGGCACTTTTCAGCCCGTGTGTTAAGGTGAAAGTAATTCTGTGATCTAGTACACGGAGAACCTGCTGTCGTGGATTATGGCACAAATCTCAGATGTGCTCCAGTTGCAGCAGAAAGTTTGTTTTTGCATTCAGTTTTGATGAACAATTACAAAAAAAGGGTGGTGAGGGCATTGTCACGGCAGAATTATGGTTTCATTTGGCACGGCTGGGCACGCCGGGGGGCACTAGTTACTCTGTACTCTCTTCTCCTGAGTCTCAGATTGCAGAGTAGATTGTGTCCCGATGCGGGGCAGATATAGAGAGCCAGAGTGAGCAATGGCCAAAGTGTCAATTGCACTGCTGCCAGGCTCAATTCGAGGGAAGTAAGCAGCAAATAGACCGTACCTAACTTGACCAACACCCTTTACAGACTCTGAAGGCCACTGGCAATGTTCCCAAGGGAGTTTTTGATTTAGCAGCTGAATGCGACACGGTTGATCCGACATGTGGGGCTTTGACAAGGACGTAGACGTTTAGTATAATTTTCAAATTGGCGACTGACTTCAGGGTTTCTGCAGCAAGTTAAATTCAAGACCACATAGAATACAATTTAATAGTTTCACTATCGTACCCAAAGTGTGATGGAAAACGAGTAGGGACATTTTTTCAGTAATTCCCAGCAGTTTATACCCATCATTTTCTTGCTGTAATCACCCCTCATGTTCATACTGCCCATTAAAAGATCCCATCCTAATGAGGTTTCAGTGTAAGTGATGGGGGACAAAATCAACAGTCCTCATTTTGCGCAGAAATTTATTCAAAAACTCACTAAAAAGACTTTTCTTTGTCCATCTAAGAGTGCTGAAGCCTCATATTTAGGGCTGTCAATCGACTAAAATATTTATTCGCGGTTAATTGCGTGATTGTCCACAGTTGATCCATCTTTTATCTGTTCATAATGTACCTTAAAGTGAGATTTGTCAAGTATTTAATACTCTTATCAACATGAGAGCGGACAAATATGCTCATTTATGCAAATGTATGTATATATTTATTATTAGAAATCAATTAACAACACAAAACAATGACAGATATTGTCCAGAAACCCTCACAGGTACTGCATTTAGCATAAACAAAGATGCTCAAATCATAACATGGCAAACTGCAGCCCAACAGGCAACAACAGCTGTCAGTGTGTCAGTGTGCTGACTTGACTTTGACTTGCCCCAAACTGCATGTGAATATCATGAAGTGGGCATGTCTGTAAAGGGGAGACTCGTGGGTACCCATAGAAACCATTTACATTCACATATCTGGAGGTCAGAGGTCAAGGGATGTCTTTGAAAATGGGCAATCCACAGTCCTGAAAATGTATTCAAAAGTCCACTGAAAAGATAAACCAACCACCTGCCATCAGCAGGCTGGAGAAAACATGTAATATTTTACTTTAATATCTTCTCTAAGGTTTTCTTTTTATTCAATTTAATTCAGTTTGTTTAAGACTTTTGCAGATTCCTTGGACTTGCTTATTTCTGTGTGAATTTTTCTACCAGATGGAAAAACAAAAATCTACATTTAAATCACAGACAGTCACAAAATAACTTTAACACCACATAATTCTGAGGAATAACACAGATGGTTGTCGCACCTTTGTTATCTCGCAGGGTGAAGTTGAGGTTGCCGGCAACAGGTGCAGCGAGGGCGAAATAAAAGCGGTGTCCGCTCAGAGGTTCGTCCTTATCGACGGCACTGATGGTCTGGATCACCTGAGGACAACAGGGACGACAACAAGACATTCAAGATTAGTTACCTCGCTGATCTTTATCCGATCTCTCCGGCTGATTAGGTGTTAACTGAAGCTGTAAATTCTTTAATGTGTGCATGCATTAAGAACTACGGTATCAGTTTAAGGAAAGCATCGTATATGCATCACTTTTCACTCTGCCATACATTTATTTATACGGCGGTATAAATCTTTCTTAAAAGGCCGAGCAACGGTGTGAGTGAACTGGAGAAAATCAACTGGATTGTGATTGATGGAAAGGATTTGTTTTATAATGTTTGGCCGTGGTTTTGTGTCATTTATCTCTTCAAGTGCAGTAAGTGCTTATTTGGCAAGAGCTTGGCAACCTCTTAGGGATGAAGTGTTTTCTTTTGGGAAGTGATTTCTTCCGAAGCAAATCATTGTCCGGCGACTATTCTCTCTGTCCCCGCACCTCAGACCATAACATCCATTTAGTGGAATAATAGTTCGACCCAGAAAAAAAAACAATCTTTTTTTTTGCATTACATAGTTCCTTTGGGCAATGGAAAGAAAAATCTAATAAGATTTATTTTTTCTATGACCAATTATAAGCCTCTACCAAATAGTTTAGATGTCCCTTTATGGTAAACGTGCATCTCCACCAAACGATAGCGATGTCAAGTTACAGTAAAAGTAGACTTTTAACAATCTGCATTCAGTTTTCTCCATTTTAGGGAAATAAAAGTTATTTTTTAATCACACATTTCTTTATATGGTCAAGAGCCTAAAACATCTAAACCCCCAAAATAAAGTATTTTACATGGAACATAAACATGAAACTTTAATAATAGTCATATTAACAAAAGATTATAGTTTTTTGGGTGATGGATCCACTTTTTATGGTTTTCTATAAGCCATTGCTGGCTCTTTTACTTATACGTATTTCCTCTACACTTCAATGTGGACACACTGTTTGGGCAGGAGTTGCACAACATCCAGTAATCAGAGTGAAGTTTGTCAATTTCAACTGTTAATGTGTGTAAAATTGGCTTTATTGAATCATTACCAATCATATTACCCTTGATTTACCTCAGCAGTGACTGTATTTTCATTGAAAAAGTCTAAAAATGTATAATAACGACAACAAATACGCAATGAAATAACTCATTTATCATACTGACAACAGTTTATAATCACAAAACCTTGTATTCCAAAGCAATTTAGCACCATTAATGCACATTTCTACTGACTGGTAGAACATTATTTGAAAATGATTACAAAGTCATCAGACTTTTTGGTGATATGTGCATTTACATAATCATATTCAGTCAGTAAAACTAAACTACAGTAAATAAAAAGCACAATTAGTTATGAAAACTCCTCCACAAATATTACACATACTGCGTAGAGCTGTATTTTGACAAGAAGCTGGCAATATGTTACGATTCAATATATTGCGATACTGTACTGATACTTTATTGCGTTTTCTTTTATCTAATTTTAGGAAAACTGTCATTGTATGAGAAAACACCACCATATGCATAAAACTGAGTTTTTAAAGGGTACTTTTGCGCCCTTATGCTACTTCCTGTCTCACATTTCATTGTTACGTTGGAGTGGAAGAGGCAAATGGTTTAAGATAGATCACAACACTGCTATCTAGCAGTCGGGGGTTTAAACACAACACAAAATGAACCACAGTCTGCCACGAATCTTTGCAAGTAAACAATTAATTAAAAGTATATACTGTGTTTTTGAGAATCTATACAGTGCCACAAAGCATAATATTGTGTTACTCAAGTGTATCAATATTTATCGACACCCTGAGTGATTTCTCTGCAGCTGTGAAAAGGTCTGATTCTGAAAACTGCTTTGCAAACTGAGAAATATTACTTTATATACATTTTAATATACAACCAAGTGCTAGAGATCTTTCAATCAGGTTGACTAACCAGATATTACACCTCAAAATGTGCTCTTCCACTTGAGAAGACCATTAAAGTGTAAATGAATATTACATACATTCTTCTTATTCTAATCTAATCCTTCACTGACCACCATATAATAAATAAATCCAATGTCAGGTCAGTCCTCCGTCTGCTGTTACGGTTCAAAATGAACGCATATGCTGTGAAGTCAGACATACTTCATTATTACAAGTATGAAAATGACTCATGATAAGAACTGCTCTTGCTCGAGGCGATGCGAGACAAGCATTCATATCTGTGAGTTAAACAAGCCAACGCTATTTGTTTCGGCCCACTTTATTTTGCCAGTGAACCCGGGACTAAACAGAATCTTCTTCCCTTTTATTATATAGCTGTGTTGACATCTATAAATAATGCAGGAAATCAAATTACCAAATAAACCAATTTATTTACACCCACCAGCATGTGCTGTAATGATTTTTTTTATTCATACAAACGGGGTATCTGAAAATCAAGTTATCTCTTTTGAGCAAAAAAAAAACCCACGACGCTTTAATTTCTTCTGTGCAGCAGCACTTAGCTGCAGTAAGAAGGAGAAAAAAAGACAAATCTCACTCGGTACATGCTGTTCAGGAGGAGCATATCACACACAAACATGCCATATGGACGACAAATGATAGCCACCGCGGCGGCCATCAAAGTGGGAGTTACTGCAGCAGTGTCCTTATAAATTTAGATCAAGCCTCCTGAATCCTTTGTAGGCAATCTAGAAACTCAACCCTGTGACAACTCACACCCGTGGACGGCATCCAAGAGTTTTCTTAAAAGCAATTCACACTAAATTATCACATTTCCCAGCCCCAAACAGCTCTGCGTCAAACATCAAGACAAAAACAAAATTATGAAAAAAAATAATAAATAAAAAAGGGCGAGGAAGAAGGAAAAAAATAAAAGCCAATGATCCATCAGTGCTGAGACGTGGATTATCAGTTGTCAGCTGTGATTAAATGCTGCTGGTTACAAGCTGTCAGGTATTAGGGGTTGGTGTAGGTGGTAAACGACATCCTGCCAATTATTAAAACTGGCAGGCGGGGTGAAAATTCATGAATATTTTACTCTGTTTCTTAACAAAATTAAAATAGTTGCTCTTTCATCAGCAAAAGTAATCACAAAGTGTGCTGTTTTTCTGTTTGGTATATGCAGCGCAAGGGGAATTTATACAGGGAGCAGAAACGCAAAGAGGTTATCTGCTCCAGTTCAAGAACATTTGGGATATCTGTATGTACAGACGGAATTGATGTTTGTGTCAACACCGCATCAGTGACACAACCGCCGAGCACCTAAACATGCAGCGTGTGCATGCTCGGCTGCATATCATGAAAGCTGCCATTGATTCTGGGATCATAATAACTCACAGGCCTCTCACTCTGTTATGGAAATTTCACATCTGATAGAAACCTCTCTTTGTGGTTCTTACACCGACGATGAATCCTATACACAATTTGAACCCTTTGATGTCCTTTGAATATTGCAGATGGATTCGGAGCTTATCTCTAGGAAGGTTTCCATTCCCCTCTGCTGAGGGAAAGGACTGTAAATCATCCTTAAATCAAACACTTTGTAATGTATAATGCCTTTCATTAGTGGGGCTCTGATGCAAGGCGTTCCTGAGAACCTTTGGTGGGGAATTCTCTAATGGGTTGAGTAGCAGACAGGAGGAGAGAGGCATGGATGTAGACATAAATTCTGGCTGAAAGACATTAACGGCAGCGGCAGACTGGTGCCTGTCGCAAGGCAAGACTGAGGAGGCCTATGAATCACAGAATTAAAGGTTTTTTGAGTTTACACATGGCTGCACGGCAGATCAAAAAGGATAGAAAAGGACAAAGGTGTCTCTGTTTGTCGCTTTGCAGGAGGAGGAGGAGTAGGAGAATGTGCAAACAACAGAGGCATGCACACACATTTCCATACACATTCATTTGTACTGCAAACATTGTCAACTTGCAGTGACTGTCAGTCAATTTTCAACTTAAATATAATAGATATCTGCTGTGTGTTGAAAACCTTTGGACACTCAGTACAGGCAAAACACCTTTTCTGTGGTATAAATAGTGTCCTAAAACAGCGATTCATAACATTTTTAACCTCTTAAAACGAAGCACTGTCTACAATACTGGATTTTTTAGGCAGATACTGATATCGATAGGTGGGAGTTTAAGAACTCCGATAATGACGTATCAGCCGACAGTAAGGGTGCTCCGATCGTTATCGGATGATATTCGCTCTAAATAGTTTGATCGGTGGTCTCTATAAAGCCGATCAGCTGACGCATTGATTCTGAATTGAAACCTTTTCAATACTCATTTGGCTACTCTCTCACCTGATCTTTAATTCACTCTGAGAGCAAAACAGCTGGACACACACACACCAACACACTAACAAACACACACACACGAACGTTCCGGCGTCACGTTGCTCCGTGGCCAGCTCGCCATCTGCAGCGATAGTTTCGCCGTCTGTCCGATCTATTTTTTCCGCAAGCCGCGATCAAATCTGGCAAGAAAACACACTGATAATCTATTAAAAATGATTTACGAATAAAGGATGTATTATATATGATATAAATTAGCCTGATTTTAATAAATAAAAATAAAATATTTAATAAAAATGTAATAAATATATAAATAAATATGCCTGCCATGCTTGCTAAGCCTTTGATTTTCCTTGTATTAAAATAGGCAAACATTTCCACACAATCTTCTATTTTTATATGAATGTGCAGCTGATCTATAACTCGTCAGTGCGTGCCTCATTTTGTTCGCTGTTGCAAACGGGAGAGTTTTTTGACCACAGTGAAAATGTTGTTTTTAAACACGTTTCCTAAACGGCAACAAATATGGATTGAAGTAGAATATTTCGTTAGATAAAGACATGTATATGGATATAAAAATAGTTTTTCTACTTTACTATCCTGTATATGTTACGAGCACTGAGATTTCTCTTGCGACCCCTACGGGGAGTCCGAACCCGAGCTACAGTCCTATAACAAATAGTACGACTAACAATGATGACATTTCTGAGATATCTCATGAAAATAAAATAAATAAGACAAACACACCACGTTGTCATCGACTAATAAGTAAAAATAAACGTGGCTGTACTTATTTTAATGAAGTGACGGAGTTAGAAGGCGCAGACACCGTCGACTGAAAAGGTGACACCAAGCAAACACTCATCAACACTTGGGATTAACAGTCTTATTATAGAAAGGCATCAGTACCTGCACGCAATGACAATAAATCTAATTTAATATAATAATGACGTGGTCATTAAAAAGGAGCATTACAAATCAACTAACATATGAAACATATTGGTACCAGCATCAAGTATCAAAAACTCATTCTTAGTCTTCTTCATGTATTCTTAGTAAAAATATTTCCTAAAAAAAAAACCCCTTCTTTAACTTTGCCTATATTTCATTACGTAATGGTATATTTTATTAAATGAAAAAACTGGTTAGTTATTGAACCTCCATACTTTTTGAGTACGAACCGAAATGTGTCCGTAGCAATGAGTATTAAAACGTGTCAAATTTGGTATTGAATACTTTGATAGATTCTTTATCTTATTTCATAACCTGGAACAGAAATTTAAAAAAAAAATATATATATATAACTTCAGTTCAAATTCAGCTCACTAATGGAATGAGCAGTTTAACATATTGTATTACACAGTGTTGTTAAATACTCGATTCTGATTGGTTAATCACGACGTTCTGCGGTCGGTTATTTCTTTATAACAGACCGTTGCTATGGGCGCAGTTCTGATGTCGGACTCTGGAGGACCGTTTTTGTGTCAAATTATTGATTTCTTAAGTAAGTAGCCGTGTAATATGCGGGATAATGTACAGCTAGCAGATCATCAGTCATTGCGCTGGGGTGCAGCATCGCCCTGTCGGGGTTTCTTTCACAACAACGACTGGCTCGCTGTACATTATCCCTTACTTATTAAATGGAGAAAAGGGTTGGATATCGAATCTCAACACGTTTGCACTGACTTGGCTTGAAAAGACAAGGTCAAACAACTTGTAACTTGCACACTTTGCTAATGTATACAGTATGTTATTCTATGTTTACATTTTACATACTAAATTGTAGTAGTCTGGTATATTTATAATGTATTCTAATATATTCTTTATATTGTGTATTCTATAGATATTATCTTAGATACGATTAGACATTAGTGTTTATGTGTACATTTTATTTACGGTTCCTGTGCATTGCCTGAATAACCTGCTAATGTAACACAAGAATTTCCCAATTTGGGATCAATACAGTACATCTATCTATCTATATGTCTGTCTGTCTATCTATCATCACTCTATCTATCTAAGCCACGTATCGAGAGTTGACATAAAAAGAGTACTTTGTTGATCTTGTTTATTTTTTCATTAATTAGAAATTTCCCAACCTAAAACAGATCAATAAACATTTTTCCAACTTAAGATATTTTAATTAGGCAGAGTTCTCTATTTGAAATTAATGCAATAAACATATTTTGTTGAATGAAAAAGAAATATTTTCAAGGACTGTTTACGTATAGTCTCCACTCTAAGGTATTGGTATGAAGCTTAAGGTTTTATACTGATATCATCATTCTCCCAACGATAGCGAGTCCCAGATATGAGCTTCAACCATAATCAAAAAAACACTTCTGTCTTTAATGCAAAGCCAAATACTGAGTTTGTGTTTTTTTGATTGAAGACTTCAGTCTAGTAAATTGGACCCACATTTCTCCAGACATCGCACCACCTGGATGATTGAGCTGAACCTGTTCACTCAGGACTCCACCAATAAAACCCTGCCAACTAAAAATGTGTGTGTTCTCAGCGGTGTGCAGTTCAAACGATCAGGATTTAATCCTCCCAAACACCTGAGGTGTAATAGTGAACTACAACGACCATAATTCATTGCACGTGTGACACAAAGCATCTGTGAGCCGACTCTCACGACTGTCGGAAACATGGCCTCTGTAATGAGGAAAGAAATGTCAGCTAATGTAGCATGGCCGGACTGAGAGGCTTTGGTGTGTGAAAAATCTGAGAGATAACGAGCCTGAATAACAATTCCCCCCTCTTTGACACAAGCGGAGTAAACACGGCGTTGCAATTCAAAATCTACTCCTTTAACTTCTCTCAAAATCTATCTATAAGCGCTATATCGTCTTAAAAGTGTACTTATCAGATAAGTCGACCGGATGAGTCACACGTCAAAATCGAGCAAGCCACATGAAAAGTTGAACTAAGAGTATAAATAAGCATCGCATCAAATAGGTGGCAGTCGTTGCCATGGCGACAAGGCAGCTGTCACCACCGGGAGGGGGAGGGGGGTTGTGTTGATGAAGGAAGAGGTGGCCCTACGTCTTTCACACCCTTCCTATGACATCCACGCCCCAAACATCACCCATGTGACACCCGTAACTTTTGTGCACTCACACATCCCACCCTGCTGTCATCACACACACACACACACACACACACACACACACAAACACAATCAATATGTACCATTCAACAAATGTCATCTTTCAATCTCTTTTCGTTCTTTTTATGAGCCGTCTCTCTCATTTCACATCGATTATCTGAATCATTCGCTGAGATTCGTCGTTAACGCACGTTTTGTTGGCCTGATCCTGACAAGCAGAAACTGCTGAGGCTAAAGTGATCTCCCGGTGAGATGTGAGATTAAATTTTCTCCATGTTCCGTCTTTTTATAGAACAGACGGCGCGCTGCCACGCGCTAATCTTTTCCACGTCCCTTTGCGCCTTGACATATCTGTTTTCATCTCCCACCTTGATGCAACACTCATAATAAACTGATAATTTGGATGAAGACTGGAGGCGTGAAGACATTTCTTGTTGTTTGCTTGATTGATGTTGACAGCCGAGGCAGCAGTTAAAAAGGTGGTAAGTAAAGTAGTTTGTTTCTCTTTTTTGTTCTTGACCAGGAGTTTTTCAAAGTCTTTCTAGTCTGTATTTCCACAGTTTTTCAACACACGACAGATATATGTATGTGCAGGGATAGAGGAGGTTGTCAGTTAACACGTTATTATCGTGTTAACTTTGACAGCCCTAAATAAATATGTCAATATTAATGGGTAATTTGTAACTGCTATGATTATTCTTTGTCTTAGTTTTATTTGTGGAATACTGATGCTCTAAGTTTTGGAAATATAGTTCCCATAATACTTTTAGCCGATATTTGTTGACATTTTGGCATATTGGCACTATTAAAATTATGCCGAATTAGCTATTAGCATTTCCTATTTGCAGAGTACCCATGGATGTACAGACAACTATCACTGGATTACTTTGATACCGAAGAAAACTTAAAAATGTTTTATTATTCTCAGGCAAGCTCTGGAGTTTTAAGGTGTGTCTTTTTTCTATTATTTTTATTTATAAGGTCATTTATGGAAGTTTATTCGCAATGGACATATGACTTAATTAGATTCCTGTGAAGCCTAAAGTTACACTGAATTTATGAAAATATGTGTATGACGTCTGTGTGTTCAGATCATAGTCTGTATATAAAGATGGAAGACATGACAGCTCCCCAAAAGTGAAGCCAAAACATCTGGATCGCCCCCTGGTGGCTGGCTGCAGTATAGGATCGCCCCCTGGTGGCTGGCTGCAGTATAGGATCGCCCCCTGGTGGCTGGCTGCAGTATAGGTCATAAATCAATGTTAGCGAATGGGACATGGGCCAAACTTAAACGCCAAAGTACACGTCAAATACATTTTTCCAAAAGATGGTTTCTGTCATTTTAGGTAGTTCTTATCACGCTGATGTATATTCAGGAGTTTTAATTAGTTATTTGATGCTATAAAAAAGGGGGTGAGACGTCATGATTGACAGCTGTGAGTCTCTCCCGCTGACAAGCTGCAGCCGCGCTCGGCTTATCATTGGTTCGGGTGGGAGGGAGTGGAGATGCGTCGTCCATCTATATATACAGTCTATTATTTAATATTTGACAGAGTTGTGACGCAAATTGCGATGCAAAACTCCCGTCTTTAGAACATATTTAGAACGTCTCTTTCACCTCACGCAGTATCTTTGCCTCACGTCTCTCCCTCCATGTCTCCTCTCCTCCATCACAGTTTGAAACCCCCCTGTTCTTGACTACCCAACATTCATGATCCTCTGGAGGATGCTCAGCCTCCTCAGGGATGCTACAGGGAGGAGCAGGGGAGCAGATTGGGGGCAGCAGGATGCCAAGTCCACTCATGTATGTAATGGTTACACTGAAGTGATTGTACAACGTGGCCCCCGCCCCTCCCTGCCATCCCCACTGCCCCTGCCCCCTCCACCCCATCATAATATCAATTAATATTATGGCAGAAGACAGACGCACTGATGATCCGTAACAAGTGGCATCTCTGGAGAGAGCCAGTGCCACGAGACGGCCTTAATTAGGCCTGAAAAATGGCAGGTTATTCCATCCCTGCACTCCCTGTTAATCTGTGCTATGGAGCCACAGAGTCAACCCCGGCCCCAACTGGCAAATGTTATTATTTCATCTTTGTCGCAGCTGTGAATAAGCCAATGGGCGTGACAGCCAGTGGGCGGCCTAAGATTTTTAACAAAGCTTTACAGGGAGGCACACGCAGTTAGTGCAGCCAACTGTTCGCTGCTACAGCCGGACATACAGTACTCAACAGGAGCATTTTAATTAATTAGGAATCAGGCGTGATGGTGGAGCGCACATCTGACAGGTTAGGAGTCCACCCAGACTGTCTGCTAACAGACAGCCGACACCTAGTTGTAATTCAAACTGGGTTTTGCATTCAAATGTCAACCTCTCTCCTTCCCTTTGCTCTGAATGTGTTTTTGGGTGTAAATTTCATCATGAAATTTCCATTTTGCTTGCCTTCATTATTCAGTCTGAAGGTGCAATCCCACTGGTGCACTTCAGTGTTGCCTAAACAGAAGGGCTGTATTTGAATGGGATTTAATGGAAGGGTTGGTAAAGATTTTAGACACATGTTTTGTTATATAAGTTGAAATTCTCTTTATATCCTGACAGCAATCAATAAATCAAATGCTCTGACAAAAAAACTAAAAAAAAATTCGGTATCTCTGGCTGTCGCAGGATTGTAATAAACCCGTGTAATCATTTAATTCGGCCCGAATGTAACAACTGAATGGCCTGCGCGCTCTGCCCGTATGTTCGTAATGATAATAGTGGGGGAGTGGCTTTGCAGAGAGGCCTGAAGCGACTGTCAGTGTTGCCGACTTGGCGACTTTCTCCTTAGATTTAGGGACTTTTGGAGCTACTGTTGTACTGCTAGATACTTTCATGGAAAAGAGTTGGCAACACTCAGCTCGTTTTTTCTGCTGGATCATTTTTAAAAATCCAGTGGACTCTTGCTAGTATCTCAAGATCGCCCACGCTGCCTTTAATAGAAAGTGGAAAGATAAAAATGAATACAAGCACTTCTTGTCTGTCATTCAGGAGACACAAATCCACATGTTTATCATGTGAACTGAACATTATATATCTGCATGATTTTGGCGTTTTATTTTCAGATATTTCAAATATATCATATGTAAAACACATATGCACATGTCATAAAGTCACATACCTGCATAGCACATGTGATTTTTGGTCTTTATTGTGTTTCTACTATTAAATAAACACAAGAAAGACACAGAGTGTTTACGAAATATCTGAAAAACATTAATGTTTTTAAGATTTTACACATTTCAAACATGAATTTCATTGTGTTTTTCTGCTTTTTTTTGTATTGATCATGTCATAAAATCCCTAACCAAATTTGGTATGCACTCCTTTCTTCATAATAATGTTTTATAATCTGCATGGTATCGACACACCTGATTTTTTGGATATTTCACAGATGAAATGCAAGAAATCACATCAACAACTTCACATGCAGTATCATGTAAAAAACACATTTCATATGTCATAAATTCACATAAAGAAGTGTGATTTCTTTAAAACCAAACATCCAAAATGTATTATTAGCTCTGAACGTAGCATACTTACGCGGATGCGTTTACATTGCAGTCAGTACAGACTACATGGCGTACAAATGACACGCCAAAAAGCAAGAAAAGGCATTCTTATTACACGCTAAATGCTTTGCGTTTTATCGTGTCATTCATACGCCTTTTCATGAGAACAGGCTGTTAGTCAAGTTACTAACTAAGTAATTGACTTACTAACTAATTAACTAACTACCAAGCAGCTCTTTAAAGTCTTCTGGAACATTTCTCTCTAGTTGAGTATAAAAGAGGTTTCGACACACAAGCACAGACGCACCCAAACTATATTATCACGTTAAAACTAGCTCGTGGCTACAGCAGCTCATTTTATGACTGCACCACTTTAAGACTATATGGAGAGCATTTGAATGCAGCACGTCTTCTCGCCGGGTGGATGAGGACAGCGGCCTCCGTCACTAACAGCTCCTCGCTTTACAGCAGAGCAGCTCCTAGCTACACCTAGGGGGGACCTCACAGCTCAGCTATCACTGGCATTGAGTAAGCAATCTGTCTGCTTCAGCTGAGTAATTACAGATTTGCTGTACCTTTTCCTGCTGATGATGCTGTCATGGGCCAGGGCTGTTGCTATGTCCTGGGGGCCGGTTTGATTGTTGGGGAATTACTTTGTTTCAGTATTGTCATAGGCTCTGTGCCATAATTTATCAGGCACTAGTGGGGAGAAATGTACAAATTATCTGTTGAATTTGAAAGTCAGGGTGTACTGATGGGTGATAGATGGATGCTAGAGTTGCTCTAAATTTGATATTACTGAGCGTTGTTGCTCATGTCAAGATAAGTGGCAGCATCATTAACCAAAAATAGACATTCAGCTCTGGTGGAAACGCATTCTTCAATAATGATGGCAGCTAATGTAGAGGCAATGTTTATTCCAGCAAATACTCCGCACCCTAAGGCTAGAATCTGATTAATTAAATTTAGCAATATCTCAAAATACCTCAAGGTAGGTTGAATTGTGTGTGCTGAACTTCATTTAGTTTTTTTTTAGCGATTTTGAGTCTGAAAACAAATAAGAGATAAACAGAAAAATAGACAGCAGCAGCCCCAGAAAGCTTCACCTGTAACACTGTGGTCAAGCATCATGCACACAGAAAAAAAAAGGCAGACATGAAATATAGTCTCATTTTTGCAAATTAAATTTGTTCACCCTCCCGTGAGCACAGTGACAAACAACACCGAAATATGAATGCAAATAGCATATTTAAAAGGGCCTAATAGCCATTTTCCAATACAATGCATCATTCTGATCAATTGTACTTATTCAGGTCTACACGCCTCCTTTACCCTTCGCCTCTGATTGTATTTTCCAAATGCCAAGAGCAGACGAATCGCCGCCGCAGACACACAAGTCATTTAGCAACAATGAGGCCAAATGCTAAACACAGGGAGAATACGATGCATGGCTACGGCTTCTTTTCCCTCCTTTCTTTTCCT
The DNA here is from genome assembly GCA_916701665.1 of Sebastiscus tertius. Classification (NCBI taxonomy): domain Eukaryota; kingdom Metazoa; phylum Chordata; class Actinopteri; order Perciformes; family Sebastidae; genus Sebastiscus; species Sebastiscus tertius. Next base: position 4,047 of record CAKAOH010020999.1, on the reverse strand, counting down.
GGATCACCAAATCTTCAAATCTCCCTTTTTTGTGATTTTTGTGTTGCGTGTTCTGCCCCGCTGCCCTCCGTGGTGATCGTCTAATTACACAAAGCTTCAGAACGGAAAGTCAAACCGCGGCAGAGCACCAATCTATCCCAGCATGAGGTATCGCATTACGCCGTGATATTATTGTGGATTAAGACCACAGGCAGAGTCGAGCACTGTCATTAATTTAGTCGGCTTTGACAGTTTGGAATGGGAGTAACATCTCTAATGAACACCAACACCTGCTATTAAATCTTAAGGATGCGTCCCATACTAATGATGCCGTCTCCCTGGGATGACCTCGAGCTGTGAAGTGGATATGTGCACAGTGGACTTGTTTTGAGGAACAAGAAAGAGTTTTAATGGCTTTGAGAGTCAGCAGGCTGCCTTTGTGAGTCAAACTTCAAGCGAGCGTGGAGAGAGAAAAGGGAAGGGAAGCTGGACCAACTGCAGAGACATTTCTGGGTCTTACCTGTCCTGGCATGGCGTTTTCACAGAGGAGCGTTTCATAGTCGATGGCAAAGACCGGGGCATTATCATTTATGTCCAGCACTGTGATGAGAGCGACGCCTTTTCCAATTTGGGTTGGGTCCTCTGAAAGAGAAAGCGGGAGAGAAGAGAGTCCCTGTTCGTGTCAGAGCTTTCAGCAAACTTTCTTTTTAAACACTTTCATTCTGCCTTAACTTTGCCTTGATGCACTTGGCCAATTTATGGAATATTGATCTTTCTCATGTGTTTTAATTAATCACAAAGGAGGAGGGGAAAAAAGTGCTGCTGTAATGAAATATGCAGTGCGCCTCCAACAGCTGGCGTCCTTACCCGCACTGCTGTGGATCAGCCAAAGTGATTACACTCGGTGCCGGCTTGTTGTCGGGGAAAAGGCTGCGTTTGCGGACGAGCCATCTTGCTCTGTGGGCTTCACGCCTCTGTCTGCCTGACACACACTGATGGCTAAATGGCTGCGTCTGAGTGCAAGATGATGATTAAGCCTGGCGTCGCCGCCATGCCGGCCAGAGATGACGCGCTGACATTCGGGCCGGCTGATTTGACGGTGATAAAAAGGACGCGCGGAGCCTCGGGCCACAGGCTTCTTGTCATTGCCGTGGTCTGGCCAGAGCGGATGAAATGTGAGTGACTGAAGCTCAAAATGCACAACATCCTTCAACCAAAGAGTCCCTGCACTCTCTTCAGTTAGAAAAGAACCTATTTACTATAAATACTGTCATCAGGCGAACAGGGCAGTGGATTTTGTAGCCAGTCTGTGAACTCAAAGATGTTTTCAGCTGGAAACAGCGCCCGAGTGTCACTATGTGTCAGAAGCCAGTACCTCATGCATGAGGGACTGTTGTGACATTTCATATGGCTATTATTATATGCTGCCTTCCCTTTGTTGCTATATCAGGCAAGCGCTCGCACTCGGGAATCAACCGAGTGGTGTCTCTGTGTGCTGTTAGATGTAAATAAAAACAAATCTTTGAAGCAAAGAATGATAAAAAAAGGTTTTGAAGAATCCTTCTCTTCTCACACAGTGTTCAGTGCGAAGATGTGAAAGCAGAGGAACTGCAAGGCTGACAGGCTGCTTGTCTTTTTTAACTTATACTGATGTGACGCAGCTGTCGAGAGCGCTCTGCGCATCGTGTGCTGATGATTGTTGTCCATTGTGTTTGCGTGACGGCAGAGGAATGATACGAAGGCTGAAAAAAAAAAAAAAAGGCACTCGTGTCCTTCGAGCCATTGAGAGATGAACAAAAAGGCGGCGGCATTTCTTCACATCACATTAACATAGTTCACCCGTGGGTGAGATCGCCCACCCTTAGTCAGCATCTCGTCCCCACGGCTCAGGGACGCGCGGAGGTCAAAACGACCGGCCTGTGCGTAAATTAACATTCCCCGACAGCCCTACAACAACCCCAACAACAGTACTGCCCTCTGCACAGAAGGCTAAGGGACATAATGAAGAGGATAACAGGACAGATACACTGGTGTTACAACGAGGAAGTATATGAAACCTTAGATCCTAACAAGTAAACTGACCAGTCAGTAAACCCCGGTGGTAGATTTACCAATCAAAATTCGTACTGATTTTTGAAACAATAGGTCCTTAATTTCAAATAGAGGTAGATAAAAGCAGATTTCTCATTTCTAGCCAGCGACCATCGATTTTGCAGGCTAAAATGACAACAGTTGCTAGCATTTTATCAGCTGTTGCAGCTAATTAAGCTAACATTAGCTCCATCAGTTGGCTGAAAACACTGACTTTAATGTTTTCAACTTGTTTTAAAAATAAAGGTTGTGTAAAAGTAATCAAAAATATGTACTTGATGGATACATGCATGATACAGCATTGAGCTAAAGCATTGCTCTTGTATTGCAGTGTTGAGCTAGTTGGACCTAGTTGTATAAGTAAGTTAAAAACATAAGATCAGACTGTTTACGTCCTTTTATAAACCTGTTTTGCGACTTAGCTTACATTACTTCCATACTCGTATTTTCAAAGTGAAAGTTTGTTTGCGCTTTTAACGTTACAAGAGCAAAAAGCTTTTTAGATGAGGACTAACCGATGTGTTTGGCAAACGCAACTCTATCTTGTGTACCATTGACTGGGGGTTGCTGGAGCTGCTAACGTTTTCTCTTGTGTTTTTGGTTTTGTAAAGGCTTAAAAAAAACACCACCCTCCTCCAAACTCTTAAAAGATGAGCATCACACTTACTCAACTCTGACTGGTACAGCAGTTTTGAGAGTGAGTGCCTTAAGTAAACTTACGGCTCTCGATGGCGAAGATGGTGAGGTTATGGACCACGTTGGCCTCCCGGTCCAGAGGCTTGGCTGTGCTGATGACCCCACTTAGAGCATCCACATTAAAGAAGCGCTCCAAGTCTGTGTTCCTGTCAATGGAGTACCTAGACAAAAAAAAAAAAAAAACACAACCACACACACAGCAGACGCACTTTTAAAAAATTGCTTTTTGATAGTGGTATTGATTTGACATTTTGGTGTTTCTTCAAAGATTATGATATTTTTCTTCCATCAAAATGGTGCAGCAATCACACTGAAGATTTTCAGTTGACACAGAGAGAGCTTTAATGAATCATCAATGAACTGTGTTCACATTTTATATAACATAAAAGATGTTTTTCTATCTAAAGAAGTACAGATAATTTACACAAGTGGGGACTTTACATTCAGACATGCAGCAGGAACTTGGAACTTCATAACATTAGTGAAACAAAACCCTATTAACTGTTGATCAAATTGATGTCCGTCTGCTTGGCCCTCAGCACACGACGCTGATCAAACCCTTTCAATACACAGCAACTCGCATTTCTAGAAAAAATTACAACTTCAATTAGCCTACATCCAAAGGGTATTATTGCAATGTAATTCGACTCTTGTGGCTGCATTAGTTCCACAATAATTTTAATTTCAACAGATGTAGTGAAATATATTGCAGACGCTGATAACAGTCACAGGAGCAAAAAGAGGCAATTTACAGCTACAATGGTGCAGTAATTTGATTTTCTGATTAAGATTACTAACAATTCTAACAGACCAAGCATGAATACCACACAATATTCATTCAATTAATGCAAAATAGGTGGCGATCTCGAGAGTGACACCGCACAGATTGGCGACGTGAGTGCTTGTTTTGAGTCGCAAAATGCCACGACACGAGTGTTGAGCCTTGACCCTCCTGCAGGAATGCCCTTCTCTCGCTCAAGATGGCATTTCACTTTTGCAAATGCTGCACTCCTCGGCCCTCCCACCATCTGGCATTGTCTTAGCGACAGCCACATGGGGGACCTTTCGAGGGTTTACGGCTTCTGTGTTTGCAGATAATGTGGAGTAGTTGAATGGAATACAAACACATTAGTCTTCTTGTATTTGGGTACTTTGGGATTCCAAGAGCACATTTCTTCTTTAACAAACAGCTGTGGAAAATAAGTTTTCTGAATTAAAGTGAATACATCAGACTGGCAATACGTCATCCAGAGTAGGCTCGCATGACCACGCCCCCTTTTG
>CAKAOH010020998.1:0-73097 GCA_916701665.1 Sebastiscus tertius | reverse complement strand
TCAAATCATAACATGGCAAACTGCAGCCCAACAGGCAACAACAGCTGTCAGTGTGTCAGTGTGCTGACTTGACTATGACTTGCCCCAAACTGCATGTGATTATCACAAAGTGGGCATGTCTATAAAGGGGAGCCTTGTGGGTACACATAGAACCCATTTTCATTCACAAATCTTGAGGTCAGAGGTCAAGGGACTGCTTTGAAAATGGCCATGCCAGTTTTTCCACACCAAAATTTAGCTAAAAATAAATTTAGTAATTTAACCTCCTTTGCGAGAAGGTAGCATTAGTACCAATGGATTCCTTAGGTTTTCTAGTTTCATATGATACCAGTATCTTCTCCCTAGCTTCAATACTGAGCCTGCTACAACAACAAAAAAATGCAAGTTACGTTACTGCGTTAAAAGGAATTTGTGGCGTCAAAACAAATTTGCGTTAACACGTAATTATCGCGTTAACTTTGACGGCCCTAACATTAATACAACAATTGGAAGTGTTGAATCCACCAGGTTTATCAAAAATGGAGCATTATGCCCAAAATGTCTATGACCAAACGCCACATTTTGAATAAACTTGGTGTTCATAGTGTGCGGGAAGTCAACCCTTCCTTTTGCATGACTTCATTTGTCTACGAGGTGTGAATTAGAAAACACTGAATTTAAACAACTTGACAATGCCAGCTGACAATAAATGACACCTCATTACTATCCAAAGTGTTGGACGTCAACTAGACTCTCCAACCTAAGTATCTATTGTAATAATATACAGTATGTCCATATCTTATTAATGGTTCAATGGTTACATTTATTTTAATTTTGTTCCACATTGCAGACAAAGTAAGAATGAAGTAAAGTTCTATGCATAGAAAGAGATAAAAGCTGGTTTATCTGAGACGAGTCTGACCTTTGCATGTGACACAGAGAGTTAGCTGGAAATACAAGAAATATCCCGTTCAAACAATGTAGGAGTCTTTCTGTACCTCTCGTAGCATTTAAAAGTCTATCATACCGTTGTAGCTTTTAACTGCCTAAGGGTTAGCACAAACAAGTACAGGGCTTTCTTATAGTGTGTTGTTATTCCCAGATTCATTCGAGTGTGCCTATAAGGACATGAACTGTGCTGGAGGATTATAAGGTATGTGATACTGGACTCTGTAATCTGGCGATTGGTCGGTGGGAATGCCAAAATAAAGTCCAAGATAAATAATAAATTAAATCTACTGTAAGATGATCATAAATTCAAGTGAGTTAAATCAATTAAAATGTCATGCATCCATCATCATTAAGCCACTACCTGCTGCTCTATTCTCAGGACACAGCGTTGACACATGAACTGACGTCATTTTCATTTATGATTTAAAGGAAGTATTTCATGTCATCAGTGTGCCAAATTAATTACTCCAACCATTCGCTCAAAAGCACACCCTGCAATTAAGCTCCTGTACTCTTGTTCTGACAAAGAAGTGATGGGATGGGCAGGGAGGGCCAAACAATGCTAAGATAGTGGTCCTGAATGCGCTGTACGCATGGTTCAGAGAGACTGCGAGAGCTGATGACCGGTACGATGATTCTCCTGTTTATCATGATTCTCCTGTTTATCATGATTCTCCTGTTTATCATGACGTGGTCCATCCCAGTGCATTTCCTTGTGATACTAAAGCCAGTGTTTCCTTCCTTTCCTGCAGATATCTATTTAATGTAATGTCAATTTGACATTGAAGTCATGGCCCACACACTGCGTGTTAAAAAGGATGAGACTTAGCAATTTGGTGTACACTGTTGAATCTCAGCTGTGTGTGTGTGTGTAAAACTCCTTGAAAATACTTCAATTCACTAAATAAATACTCCTTGAAAGTACTTCTGAATAAATACAGTAGTGCTCGGTGATAATACGATTTTATTATATTTGATTGTGTATCAATCATATTATGTCGTTTGAATTAATACATTTTTCAAGCAAACTGTAAGTAAAAACTACAAAAACTAGATCTTGCAATGGGCTCACACCAGCCGTGATGCCAAATCAAGCCAGGTGCGTAAAGAGGGGGGCCTCTTTCCCACTTCCCTCTACTTCCCACGCCCTCGCTTGAACCACACCCATCTTTGAACTCGGCTTTCATTTTGATCTGAACTACACACCTGTAAAGTTTCTTGACTGACACACCTGGCAAAGTACTCAAAACCGTCTCAGTGGTAGTCCCTCGCTACAGTAGGTGTCTCCAGGAACACATTTTGCCGTGATGACACACACAGACTCACAAGGTGAAAACAATAACCACATGCTGTCATGGCTGGTAGAAACCATCTTGCAATGGGACCACACCAGCCGAGACGCATAATTGGACCAGGGGCGTAAAATGTAGGTGGCAAATGTTCCCTTATCCACACCCATCTTTGAACTGGGCCTTCATTTTGATCTCAACTACACATTGTTGTGGCAAAGTCTGTTGGCAGACATATAAACACCTGGCAATCAAAAATGCCTCTGTGGTAGTTCCTGCTACAGTAGGCGTGCGTCTCCAGGACCACATTTCACCATGATGACACACACAGAGATTCACAAGATGACAACAATACCAGCGTCGTTGTCACGGCTGGTTATTGAGGGGTTTTTTTCATGTGAAATGACGCTACAATACACTTTGATAAATGATTTAGTCTCAGTAGAAATAATTCTATTTTGGAATATTTCAGAAATTAGGTTTATTATTATCACTCTAATCCTAATCATTTCATTATCATTTACAGCACTTTAACTAATAGAATTGTTCAGATGTAACATTTACATAAGTTGCTTGTTCAAGTTCATTTTATTTATATAGCCCAATATCACAAATTTGCCTCAAGGGGAAATCTTTATATCCCCTTGACTCAGAGTCATTTTAGTTCCTCCATGCTGTTGTTTTAAGGGGGACAGCTGTGAGTGTAACGGTGAAGTCTGATGTGAACCCTGAGAGAGTGAAGTTGGGTGTTTTACTGTCTTGTTTCGTGATGGTGTTGATTAAAGTAGATTTATACCAACAGAAAGCAGCCTGTTTATTAGCAACAGCCAAGAGTGACTGGAGGATGCTGCCCCATCAAGACAATAAGGTTACATACTGTGTAACAGGGAAATATAGTTCACTGTATTGAACATCAAATTGAAGTAAATTTTATAGGTTATTTTGTACGTGTGTCATATCATAATTTATTAATATTGGGAAAACATTCTTCTTAATATTGTGATGATGATTTCAGCCCATTTGGTGAGTGTATGAGACCATGTGCACTTTGATACAGGGATGCACTGATCCCAAACACTACATTAGTAGTGGGACCTTTATTACATGGATCAGCTCTGACATGACTCATCCACATTTAAAACAATTTCTTTGTCAATGTCATTATACTTTCCTTCTATCAGTCACTTCCATTACGTCATGGAGGGCCACAGACTCAGTTTTAGTGCCACATTTATCCTTACAGGTGACTTTACAGTATGTAAACATGATTTTAATGATACAGATTGTAAATGTGTAAAAAGGGATCGCTGCTATCGGATCAGTATCAGTATCATCCCCCTACAGTAGATGAGAAGTGGGTTTGGTATGAGGACAGAAAACAGACGGATCAGCGCATCCTTTGGTACACATGACCTCTGTTCAAGTCACTGAATATATGATCATATTTTTTTTATTTCTATGTTTTACAAAATTACTCTGGGACCCGTTTTCCTCCTCAGCTACATAGATATCAACATACATACTGTAACGCGTTAAAGCAAATTTGTTTCAACACCACTAATTTCTTAAATGCATCAACGCAACTTGCGAGTTTTATGTTGTAGTTTTAAAGCTAGAGTGAAGATCCTGGCATCATATAAAACTACAAAACCTAAAGAATCCATTGGTACCAACCATGTCATACTTGCTTGTCGCGAATGAGGTTAAATAATGCTCCAAACTTGATTTTAGCATTTTTTTACACTAAATGCAGTACCTGTGAGGGTTTCTGGACAATATTTGTCATTTTTTTGTGTTGTTAATTGATTTCCAATAATAAATATATACATACATTTGCATAATGCAAGCATATTTGCCCACTCCCATGTTGATAAGAGTATTAAATACTTGACAAATCTGCATTTAAGGTACATTTTGAACAGACAAAAAATATGCGATTAATTTGCAATTCATCTCAATTAACTATGGACAATCATATGATTGCAATTAAATATTTTAATCAATTATATAATTATATATATATATATATATATGTGTGTAGTACAGGGCAGGAACTTCATGGAGGCCATGTGGGCTTGGCCGCCATGCCCCTTCAGTTTGTCCTTCTGCCCCTAAAAAAATGATGTGCCCTGCGGCCACAGTGGTCTTTCCAGTAGGAGAAGAATTGTGATTGTTCTCCTCCTGCTAACAGGCACTGTATGTGATTACAGATACAAAATAATTACGAGAATGAATATATTTTTAACAACTCAAACACAGCCACAAGTCTTTGATCCATGTCGTTCACATCTGGAGTTTTAACAGAATTAACTTTGTCTGTAGGCTACAGCACAACAAAATAGTTTAACAACAATAAACACAATTAAAAACAGACAAAAAAGATACATGTATACATAGCCTGTTTAGACACAAATATCAAGGAAAACTGACCAAATCAACAAAATCTGCATGTCAACAAAATTGGGCAGGCAAAATGATTTCTAAATACCAATCAATTATTTTGTTATTTTTTATTTCACTGATAGTTCTACTATGTATTCAAAATAAAATCATCCTTAACCCTTAAGTATTTCAGTGGACTTGAAATCATTGTTTTATTTGATGGCCTTGCTGTCCTGACATTTGTTTTAGGCTTTTTTTATTGAGCTCATGCTCATTAACAGAGGTACAGATACATACAATTGAAGAAAAAAAGACAAAACAAAAATAATTACATATATATTTCATTATGCCAGGGTTTGTGTTTATGTACATCATATTACAATCATTTAATAATTTTAAAGTCTTTATGTTTTTTTCTGTTTTTAACATAAGGTATGATGGTGCTATACTGTTTAAATTAATTAATAAAATGCAGGAAAGTCGGCTTGGTTCCTGACCAGTTTGTCTTATGAATATGACATTTTCCAAAAATAATAAATAATTGTATTATATACAGCATGTTATTTCCAATCTTATTTTGATTAAAATATAGCATTACATCAAACATATTTATTTCAACATTCATCTTAAGTTTCTTGTATAGAAAGTTGGCCACATCAATCCAGATCATTCTTGTAATATATACAATGAAGAAATAAATTTAGATGGGAAATATTAATACAGTATTTATCACAAATTTTCCAAGCTTTCTCCAACTATCATCAAATAAGGAAAACATCTAGATGAAGGGACAGAAAGATAACTGAGTGTGTTCCTAATATAGAGCACTTCTCTTTCAGTATAGTACCTCCAATATAGAAATAAAATATAAATATTTTCCGCACAATCTTCTGAATTGAAAGGTTGATCAACAGTACCAGGGTTTCGTAGAAGTATAAGGACATTTTCTGATAAAGCATCGAAAACAACCTCATACTAATTTGGTTTAACAGGCAATTTGACCTTTGCGCCCTCTGGCCTTATATTGCTCCTAATATGATGAACTCCCAGCCTGCTGTGATAGTATGGTGACAGTATGGTGACACAGTGTCCTGGTCTGTGACTCTGTCTATTTGCATGCTGACCTTCTGTATTATTTCTAATGGCTTCTTTTGTTCTTGAGCATTAACACACAAACATATGGAGCAGCTCTGCATGTGACAGACTGGACATGGGTGTGCATGGGTGTGTCCTCTACAACATCAGGACATTTCCAGCATTAAACAGCTGTCCCTATAAACTCCCTACAGTAATATTCACAGGCCTGATCACTTCTTCTATCAGGCTATGTGACATTAACAGCTGAACCAGTGAGACATTACTGGAGTGTGTACGTGTTTCAGCAGGTGTGCAGCTCTTGTATTGTTTGTACAGTAGGAGTACCTGAGCTAAACCACTAACTCACTTCATTCAGATAAGTAGACAACCCATCGACTGGTTATTAATGTGATGATAGTGTGTTAACGAGGTGAAGGTGATTTGGAGGAGGCCTTACCTTTTCTCCGCTCAGTCAGTCAGTGACCAGGAACTTCCCTCTCCACAGGTGAGTTTACCTGAACCACGCAGGTGTGTTTTCAGGAAGACCACAGGGAAAAGGAGGAAGACGACATTAGACGCAACAACGGAGGATCCGGTCAACTCGTGTTTTAAAGTCACAAAGCTGTTGTTTCGGTGTGTTTTACCGTAAACAGGTAACAATGTTTTAGAGAGGAACTTTGGTCAAACTCATCCAGCCGCGGTGGAGCCGCCCTCTGCTGTTGTAAATGTGACCTGCCCCGCTGGGTCCTAGCGCCGCCTATCCAACCTCTGGAACAAGTTAGTGAGACAAGAAAGGAGGACGCACCCGGAAACAGATTAATACAATTGATTGAAATTGAATTATATATATTACAATGAAACATGGTTAACGTAGTTTTAAGTTACCATGAAGGGGACGAGTCCTAAATCAATTTAACTTAATTTTTATTTGTTTATTTATTTATTCATGTATTTATTTATTTATGTATTTATTTATTTGTGTATTTTATTTATTTATTTAGTTTTTATTTGTATCTTAATTTAGTCTATCTTCCTATTTTTTCTGTAAAGAATAATGCAAATTTGTGGATATTTGATTTTGGGTATAAGAATAATGTATGCATGGTCGGATGCTGTGTATTGTATATCTGTATATATGTCTATATATATGTATATGCAGTGTGCGCATGTAGTGCAATGTGCGGTGTATGTATGTGTATATATTTATATGTATATATATATATATATATATATATATATATATACATATACATATATGTATATATATGTATATGTATATATGTGTATGTGTGTATGTATATATTGCCAGTTGTATTGCATGTGCATATTGTATATTATAAATAATAATTTGCGCATATAAGAAAAGATAACAAATAGTCAATATGATTAAGTTAAATATGTAAGTAATGACTTGATATTCTGATTAAGTTATATTATAAGTAATGAATTGGTATTCTGGATTGATAACAAAATTATATTTTGATAAGGATAATTATATCAGTAATTAATTTAGATTTCTGTATGACACAGATTAAAGGTAATAATTATAGTTAGAATAATTATAAATAATAATAATAATTATAGTTGGACAAATTTAGGAACATTTATTTAGAGTATAGTATGGCTCAATAAGGAAGCTGGTTAATAATTAATAATTTATTTATGGAGAAGGGGTGGGAAATAAATATAGATATACCTTTTTTTATAAAATAAGTAAGTTTTTTGTTTGTACTTCTTCTCACTTCTTTTCGAATATGTAAATCAAGGCATCAAGTGTTTGACAATTTATTTTTCTTATGCTTTTCATTATATGTAAATACTACTTGTTTCTGACTGTCCACTTGTTGGTATGATCATTCTTTTTCTTAATTTATTCTTTTTTTTGTATTCTACAAATACATTTTGAAATGAAATTAATTTATTCAGAATCTCTCTAAAAGGAAAAAGAAATCTGCCGATTATTTTCTCGATTAATCAGTTTGGTTAATGAAATATCAAAAATATTCCACAGCCCAGGGGGACTTCCTCAAATTGCTTGTTTTGTTTGACCAACAGCCCAAATAAAAAAAACATTTTAAAAAAATATTCTATCATATAAAACAAAGAAATGCATAAAATCCTCACAATTCTGAAACTGGAACCAGGTCATATTCAGCATTTTTGCTTGAAAAAATGAGTTAAACTACTAATCATTTCAGCTCTAATAATTATTGTTAAAAAATCTTGAAATTAGGGACATGGCTTGGGAACCGGAGGGTCGCTGGTTCAAGTCCCAGCGTGGACCAAGTACGGAGTGTGGACTGGTAGCTGGAGAGCTGCTAGTTTGCCTCTTGGTCACTGCTGAGATGCCCGTGAGCAAGGCACCAAACCCCCAACTGCTCGCGGTGCCTGTCCATGGGCAGTCCCCTCGCTCTGACATCTCTCCATTAATGCATGTGTATTTCCCCTTGGGGATCAATAACAGTACTTTTCCTTCTTCTTCTTCTTCTTCTGAAGTTGCCCAGTTGTCATGGAAATGTACAGTATATGTCCTATTATCATTTATTTTTTCACTTCAATCTCAATTTATAAGATAACGTGTATTAAAAAAACCTTTAAGTGCTCAGAAAAACAGAAGTTTGAACAAACAGTAGCCTCCTGTACATTTGCATGCCAATTGGGCATCTGCTGAAGAAGACAGTGTAATAAGATTCGAAAGCTCCAGAACAGACTCTGCTCTGGTGGACTTTGTGGTGAGATTGATTTTGTCAACTGCTGTTTCCATTCCAATAAGTAACTTTGATCATCCTTTGACATACTGTCGCCTCACAGCAAGAGGGCTCAGGGCCCTTCTGTGTGGAGTTTGCATGTTCTCTCCATGTTAGTGCGGGTTTTCTCCGGGTTCTCAGGCCAAATGACATGCAGGTTAATTGTTGACTCTAAATGTCCCGTAGGTGTGAATATGAGCATGAATGGTTGTCTGTCTCTATGTGTCAGTCCTGTGATAGTCTGGCGACCTGTCCAGGGTGAACCCCGCCTTCACCCAATGTCAGCTGGGATCGGTTCAAGCCCCCCCGCGACCCTGAACAGGATAAGCTGTTACAAATAAAGGAAGGATGGATCCTTTGACATGATAAAATGTTGGCCCTTAGCAGAGGCTAATCTTGTTTCTGATATCAGGTAACAGCATCACCGTAGGCAGGAGCAGTGGTGACCTAAAGGTTACTGTTTCGATGATTAGAGCAGCACTCATTACCAGTCGGTCCTGAGGAGGCATACAAGGCCCTTAACCCCCACCTGCTCAGCAGATAAGACTGTGATTGTTTAACATTTAATTATGGCCTGATTATCTTTAGTAATACAATATAGCGATAGTTTATTGCAAATCGTCCCTTAAAATTTTCTATTTTAATTCTAATCTTGTTTAAAGTTATCCTTTATATTTTTGTGCCGGGTAGCTTTAAGGTGTGAATGTGTGTCAGAAAAATAAAAAAATGCAAACTAATCAACTAGCTAATGGGACACTTGGTCAAATTCTGAGCATATTTTTGAACCATCATAAATTTGCATACCACTCTGTACAAATACATACTGTATATGTTTCCAAAATCTTCGTAGGATAATAACTTCCTTGGTTAATATTTGAACAGAGATTTTAACGCATTGTTAAAAATAACAATAACAGGCCTGTGCTGTGTTTGAGTTGACAATAATTTCATCTTTAATATTGGCGTACATGAAAAGCTCAGAGAACAGCTGCAGTGTGAAGAGAGACAGTAAAGGTCACATTAACACTGGTGTTAAAAGCAAACAGTCCTTCATTTCTGTTTCCATACAGGTTTGAACTGGTCTAATCTTCCCGCTTTAATAACCTAACTGTTGGTGGCTGAAGGAGACGCCCAAATAGCGGCAGACAAACCTGTTTTCTGCTATTTGAGTTTACCTCAGGCGTTCGGCTGCACACAGCGTGGCCCTGTGACATTTCATACGTGTGTTTTCATGCTCAGGAACAAACTTTACACAACCGTGTGTTATAAAACATGATTAAACTGTACAAAATATGCATTTACATTCTCTCCACTGAGTTCAAAATACAAGTAACAGAATTGCCTTTTCTTCAGTGCTTTTACAGTATAAACATGTGGAGATCATTTGCTTGAATTTTTACACATCAAACCCAACATTCACGAGTTTTATCAAAGAACTTCTCTCAACATTAACATTCAAATGAAAAAACAAAACTTCAGTTCTTTACTTCAATTAATATATTACGTAACACTAATGAGAAGATTTTTTACCAGTTTTCAAAAGTGAGATTGTCTTTTTGCTATTTCTAGCTCCCCGATATGTCCAAATGTCATATCTTTTAATGTTGCTTTAAACTAAGGTCTATTACAGTAATAATAGTAATTGTCATCTCACTCATACTGTATATGTAGAGCTGCTGACCTGACACAGTTCAGGTCTCCTCAGAAGATTAACAGTGATATGTTATAATGACTTTTTTCCTACATCTCAAGCATAATTATTCATTTACTGACATGTTAGAAGTAGTTGAAAGAGAATATGAGCAGTAAACGACAGTGCTGTGGGATCTATTTCAAATAAGGCATCAAAGGAGAACAACGCTGTGTTCAGTTCGTTTTGTAAGTTATTCTTTAGCCTTCTATAAACTCATAATATAAAACTCATTTGGACATTTAGTTGGAAAAAAACAAAATTGACTTTGTCCATAAAATCATCTTCCTCTTCTATTTTATTTACAACAACCCCATCAGGTCAAAAGTGAACTTTGTTTCTGTTCAGAGGATGTGTTATTCTTATATCGGCCACAAATAATGACACATTTGAATTATTGAATCAAGTGGTACACCCATTTAAGACAACTTCCTCCTAAAAGTCCAGCGATGCTGAGCGTAGGTCACTCTCAGTAGTAAAGAACTATAATACAATAACAATGTAAACAATAGCTACAACGTGAGCGATCTGGATGGCTGAGGCTGGTTCACACGTTGGTGATTTCAACACTCTTGTAGGTGTGCATCGGGCTGCCTTTGGCTCGGGGAACGGCCTGAACTCGGGCCTCTCTGGGCAGAGAGCCACAGCTGCCGTGGAAGCCCAGACCTCGCTCCGCAGAGTGGTTGTTTGCACGTAACCTCAGCGGGCTCTGGAGAAGAGAAAAAAGAAATGTGGAGTTTCTTTCTCAAAATAAGATCTTTTTTTTTTTTTTTTTAAATGACTACTTTCTTTGTCAAATATTATCGGTTGACATTGAAGTGACACCGTCCAATAAAAACTACGAATTGCAGGACTACTCACTACTGTAGATGAACTAATACAACTTCAGTTGCATTTTCCTCTACATAAATTAAAAATCTTTTTGAGTGACACCATTTAATGTACAACAGGCTGATTCAATGACTTTTTTAGAAGGGCCAGATTTGAAAAATAGTGAAGAGCTGAGGGGCCGGACACTTACATTTCTTATGTCTGATCTAGAAAGCTAAGAATTAAAATGTGAAAATAATACACCTTTTTAATCTTAGTAGATTATTGTTTTAATAAACACAATGTTGCATTCAACATATTTTTTTATTTATTCTCCTAAACTCCCTCTGCTTAAACAGCCTGGGTTAAAACATTTTACAAAAGAAGTATTTCTGTGCTTAACAAGACATAACTAATGAGTGGGCTAATTAGCCCACTAATAAAATGATGATCTTCTAATAATCAAATAATGTAAACGCCCATAAACTTTGAATATTAGCCAGTTATGCAAATAAAAACACAGTGACATTGCTTTTAAAAGTCTGTAACAGCGTGAGCAGTAATGTTGATGAATGGGAATAAACTCTCTTATTGCAAGAAATTATTATTCTTTAAAATACTTTTTCCATATTTATAAATGAGATCCGGATTCGGCCCACGTGCTGCCAATTCAATAGGACTGATGTACAATGTACACCTATTTCATAAGACAACTTATCTTTATATACAAATTATAACATCATGCTGCAACAACTACCAATAAACAGATTTCTGAACAATATCACCTTTCTAAACCTTCCACCAAATTAAACTCTCTCTACTTATTCAACGTCCCGTTTGACACTTTTGAATGATCGCTCTCTTTGTCATGACCCACGTGGACATCTCACACAAAGACATATGTACATCAAAAATGAGAGATGACTTTAATTCAGCTCTAGAGCTGTGTAATTGTATTAGGGCTTTTGATATGCAGAATAGAAGGCAACTAGTTGTCGTGAAAATAATTAGGGAGGAAATGCCGTCCTTTTGCCTGTTTGTTTGGGTATTTTAGCCTTTATTTGACAGGTATAAGTGAGGACAGAGAAGAAATGTGGGGAGGAAAGGCTTTGCAACAAAGGTACCTAAAACCAGGGACGTTGCATGAACACGGTACATGTCTTAGACCTCTAGACCACGAGGAAACCCCCAGAAAGATATATGCATAAATATATGTAAACAAAAACGTTTTACAAATGAACTGCTGTAAGTCTGGTGATGATGGATAAAATCCTGTGTAAACATATTGTGCAATATGTGCAGCTAAATCTAAATATATGTTCCAATAATATGATTTGAGTGTGAAATGATACCTTGGCTGATCTCCTCATCGACACCCTCTCCTCAGCAAAACGGTTAACGGCCAAAGGCGAAGTGGAACCCATAACTTCACAGCTCTGCTCTGCACTGCTGTGAATATGAGCCATCACAAGACACATTAATTTATGTGCATCAAGTTTAATCCTTAGATAATCACATTTAATTCACAGGATTTACAAGGACAGGGTCACGGCTCTGGCTGTGACTCCAGTGGTTTTCCAGTGTTCTGTTTTCCCCTATGTCACCACCTTCCCTGTCAGTTAGTGTGTGTGTGTGTGTGTGTGTGTGTGTGTGTGTGTGTGTGTGTGTTTGAGTGGCGTGGGCGCGGGCGCAGCTTCCTCATCCGACACCTGGTCTCACTCTTCAACTGTCTACAATCAACCTAAACAACCCACAGTTCAAGAACACCAGTTTTCCTGCCAGTCCTCGCCAGATTGTTCTGCCTACTATGTGGTATACTCTCGGCCGTTCTCTACCATTAGATACTAGAGTTATTCTTGTGCTTTTTCCTCGTGCTTCCTGTGTTAACATTGTGTTTTCCTGTACTCTTGGATTCCAGTGCCAGCCTCCCATCGAGCCATTCCACCGTGCTCATCAGCCTGCCTGTCCACTGCCTTCTCCAGCGCCCCTCATCGCCTTTTTATTACAATAAATCCACCTGACTTTCAACCAACACCCAGCTGTGTCTGCTTCTGGGTCCTAAACAACAGCCCTAACAGACAGGGTCATATTTTTAACACAGAACATAACTGGAAAGGGTATTCTTTATATATATATCATAGAATAAAATCACTTGTTGCTTTATGAGTAGGATGGAATAAGAAAGCATGCAACAAGAGTTGACATTTTTTTTTTTTAATCCACCTGTGAGGGAAGGCGAGTGACTTCATCTCTTCGTACAGATGCCGATGCAGCATGTGTTTGTTGTTGGGGATCCCCAGGGCTTTGGCCATGGCGTCTGTGTCAAAGGACGGGTCCAGAGCCATCACAGCTCCATGGATCCCTTTACCCTGAAGATTGTCTGCAAACTCCTGAGGAGCACAGCACAGATGCGGATTTCAGACGTTATATACAGTCTTGCCAAAAGTTGACGTGGTACAAAAGTCATATAAAGGCAAACCACAGTCATGGCCAAGCCTTTAAAACAAATAACTGGAGGGCAGAAAATAGTGTTTTAGTTTCTAGAGCTACATGTTGACCAAAAATAAACATTTCAAAATAAGAAGAAGTTGTTTGTGAATCCAAAAAAACACTCGTATGGTATTTTCTTGAGAGCTTTCCTTCTGTATTCTGTCAGCGAGGCACCACAACAACAAAGCTATCATTATTTTCGCGGGAGTCCTAGAAACTAGTAGGTGGTATCTAGTTGCAAGCTGCCCTAGAACTCTCCCAAGCAGAGAGGGAATACCATCACTGACCTCCCACCCACCTTAAGGTCTATGTCTCTGATCCACTTCATTACTCTGTGACATGTCCAAACAATGGGGTCCCGGTCTTGGTGCTCACATTTGGCCCGCTGTGCCTGCAGGGCCTGCGAAAACACAACACACAGCTAACTGCGCAAGCACTTATGTGGCGGGGAGGCGATGAAAACACAGAGAGGTCGGGAAAGGATGAGGGCCTGCTGGGATAATGCACCACCCACGGCTCCTGCGTGCCACAAGCAATGCTGGGTAATAATGGAAATCACAAGACGTTTTGTGAGTGTAGTCCAGTAAAACTTTATGCAGTGAGTGAGGAACAACTATCAGTATCTTTTTAATCTGTAATCTGACCTCTTTATCAAAACTGTGTATCTGCAAGAGCTGGATTGCCAGGAGCAGACTGGTCTGGTGGAACTGGTCGCCGATGTTGAGGAATCTCTCCAGGTCTCTGCGGCTCAGAGAGTTCAGCACTCGCCCGTCCACTAGATGAGTCTGGAAGGTCTGCGAGTATTGAGGCAACCCCACGTCACTCAGCCACGATGTTGCAACCCAGTGATGGTCCATCTCGGATGCTTTCGATAGTCTAAAAGATGATTAGACATCGCCGATCAGCAGTGGGAGAAGTCTTCAGATCCCTTACTTAAAGGTACAGTGTGTAGGATTTGGCAGCAAATTGCAACCATCTGAGTACCCCTCCGCTCATTACTCCTTTTCCAAGACTGTGGTAACGTGAGCCGCCGAGCACAAAAACATGGTAATGCGGTTCCCCTCGCTCATAATAACACTACTCTAGGAGCAACGGAAGTCAGGCAGCGGCTGGCGGTGCCACGGTTTTGCACTCAGCGGCTCACGGTACTGCAGTTTGACAAGCGTGTCGGAGAACTACGGTGGCCTTCAGGTAACGTAAAAACGTGAAAGGCTCTCTCTAGAGTCAGTGTTTGGTTTGTCCGTTCTGGGCTACTGTAGAAACATGTTGTAAATGAAGGGCTCATTCTAAGCTAACAAAAACACATCGATTCTTAGTTTCAGGTGATTATACACTAATGAAAACATAGTTATGAATATTATATTCCATTTCTGCTAATAGATCAACCAAAATGTTACACACTGTTCCTTTAAGTAAAAGTATCAATACCACACTATGAAAATAACTCATTACAAGTTTAAGTCCTGAATAAAAAACATTACTTAGAAGTATTTAAGTATTGACAACAAAATGTACTTGCAGTGTCAAAAAGAAGTGCATATTATAATGCATGCAAATTGCCCCTATGACTGATATACTACTAATATATTATATTGTTGGATTATTATTACTGATGAATTTTATTGTTGCAGCTGGTCCAGGTGGAGAGGATTCTAACTCGTTTATATACTGTTGGGTAGTTTAATTCTATTTAAATCTTAATCTGCAAAGTAACCAGTAAATAAAGCTCTTAAATAAATGTAGTGGAACAAAAAGTACCCTCTGGATTGTAGTGGAGTATAATTATAAAGTAGCATGAAAGGGAAATACTCAAGTACAAGTACATCAAATTTGTACTACAGTAGAGTAAATGTACTCAGTCTGATAAGTAATTTTAGCAAACAACTAACAATTTCCTCAGTGTTGTGTTCGCTGCTGCTCACCCTTGTTCCCCTTCAGCTCTTCTGTAATCCTCAATGGCCAGTCTCAGTTTCCTGCGATGAATGGGGTTACTGATACCCAGACCCAGCTCCAAATCCTCATCTGTCAGGCCCAGCAGCACCTAAAGAACAGAAAATCCAGCTCTTTATCAAACAAGAACAGGATCATATACGTCACTCTCAAGCACAAAACAAACTTGTTTACCAAAGGTGTACCTTGCCACTTTTGACGTTTTCAGAGCAGGCTCGGATGTACATGGGCATCCCCATGACAACCTCCAGCCAGGCCTGGACCGCACCTGCCCTCCACAGCGACATGCATGTGTTTCGAGTGAGCTCGGCTTGCTGGAGGCGGTCCAGCTGCTCCTCTCCGTCAGACAGGCTCTGCTGTGTGAGGCTGTCAGAGTCTGGATTGGTCAGGAGAAGTTATGGTGTGGCATACGGGAGGGGTTCAGGGTCAGAGGGGATATGGAAATCAACAAAAGTGACTCATCTGGAGAAAGGTTAACGTCAAAATCAGAGCGTATTTGCATTAAAAAATACACCTCCACATCAGCGTGTAAGTAATAATCCAGAGAAACGCAATTGATGCTCCACTAAAATATCTGAATCTCTTTTGTATGTCAACTACTGAAATGTTGGCATTTGAAATTGCACCACATGACCACTAGAAGGAGCCAAAATGATTCATTGGAGCTACACTTCCTGTGTCTTTGAATGAACTGTACTGTATACGGAAATATCTCATCAGGTTTGTTTTACATGGTTACCATCTAAACCTGAAATTCAGAAGAAATGCAACCCATTTATTTCTTCCATGAGAGTGTAGTAGTTGGGTGAGTTCTAAAACTACAGTACAGAGTTTAGTAAAGTTGTTAAAACACTTCAGTAACTATCTGATGATTATGACGGGACTTCAGACCATTAGGATAATGTATTAGAGACACAGGGATTATTCATAAAACATCATGCAGGAAAACACTGATTCATACTGAACCAACAAATCCAGCATGAACTCCGCATGTTTACCTGATTCGTCTCCACATGCTGACAAAAAACGCTGCATGCAAAGTCCACCATCTCTTTTTCTTAAAGAGTTTCCACACAAAAAAAACACACAAACTTGATTTTTTCCAATGGACCTGAGTGATATGAATAATCCCCAGAGTGCAGAAACAGACAGCTGGTAATCACAGATGAGGAGTTACTCACTGGCAGGAGAGAGTTGCCATTAGAAATGGCAGGAGGAGAGGGAGAGACACGTTAGACTGGGACACAAGAACAAGATTACTCATGGAACAGAAAACTGCCACATAGGATGTATTCAGTTACTAGTTTTATTTTTAAAATAAGTTTTCATTTCAATTATAATTCATTTTTGAAAATGCTAAAACCTCCTCAACATCTTGCTGCAACAGCTGCAGCAGATAAATATTTGAAGTTTCCTCTTCTTTGTCTTTTTAAATAAAATACTTCAATAGATTTAATCTTTTATGCAACATTTTCTAAATTACAAAGCATTTTAACAGAATTATTAGAGCCACATTTTGCAAGAAATGAGGAGGGATTCTACACAAAGCAGAACAAAAACAGCAAAATAAAAAATAAAAGGGACCGTGCATTCATAATGCAAGGAAAGATAACTCGGTAAAAGGGGAAAAGGTAACACAGGAGCAAAACACAGGATTGTGGAGATTATTAATTTGATTGGCGATGAATGGACATCTAATCAAAGCAACACAGAGGGATCATGCAGGTGTTTAATGCACATTCCTTCGTCTCATATTGGCACGTTAGACAGCCCTCAGTAAGAAATGAGTCAGACATAAACAATGTTACGAGGCTAGTGCTAACAGTGACAGAATGATACGCAGATTTCCTGGCGATGAGTGTTTAACCTTTGGCACTTGCACATGGTTTCGACAGCAGACGAGAGGTGTGACGGACTGTGCGTCACTCTTAATCTTTTGTTTGTGTATTCAGGTCCGTGCAATTAAATTTATTTTTAAGGAAGATTGACTCTAAAACCCTCGTTGGCCAGTCGTTAACTGATAATAGGATGTTTAGCATAAAATGGATGAGGAAGCCTCCAAGAAAAAACCTCCCTGCTGCCCACATTGTGATATGTTTAAATACTGTGAGCCAGCATTTATAAAATGATGGAAATCCTGTACCAGCAATACCTCCCAAACAAAGCACTATTTTCCAGTCCAACAAGCAATCTGAAACAACTGAATTTGGCCGATTAAAATCCCTTTTTATGCCAATCAGGTAACATCTCCTCTCTCATAATAAGAAGTGGGGCCAAGTAAGATTGGGAATAAGAAGAAACTTAGAAATCAATGTTGCAAAGCATGATAAAAGCAACTGTAAAGTAACAAAAGCCAAATGACATTTACAGTAAAAACACTAGATTCACAATAACTCCTATTTACATATGAACAGCAGTCCTTCAAGTCTCCAGTTATAAAAAAACATAAAACATTAAGACATTTGGAAGATAATAGTACAGCATAAACATGTCTACACATACTGTAATAATAACCCCATGTATATATTTATATGCATGTAAACATATATACATATGCATACATGTACATCTATAAATATATATCTAATTTACAAACATACAATTTAAGGGTGATATACTGTACATTTATGGGGATAGCAGTCTCTTTTAGGCTTTTCTTTTAAAATTTACCCCCCCAAACCCCATCCAGACAAACCCACACACAACACTCTTTACACACAGTTAAAGCCAGGTGGATATCCACACAAATTTAACACACCCACTCACACACACACACACACGCAGGCTCACACACTCAGCATCACCAGTCGGCATCCTCCTCTATGTAATAATCAGGGGTGGCTGTACCATCAAACAGGCCGGGGTCCAGTGACTTGCGCTGCTTGCCTCGAGCGAACACCCTCGACAGGGATCCCAGAGTCATCTTCTCCTTCTTCTTCTTACGCTTCTGGTCCTCCAGGTCCTCCATGGACTGAACGGGGCAGAGGACACAGGAAGCTTGGGTTTGTCCTCTCATACAGTTGAGTTAAAAGACATTTCAGGAAATATGCTTATTCACTTTCTTACTGAGAGTAAGATAAATTGATATTCTCATGTCTGTGCAGTATAAAGACTGGGATCAGGTAGCCTGGCTCTGTCCCAATGTGACAAAATCCCGCTACCAGCACCTCAAAGCAGGGTGGGTTTAGACATTTTTGAATGAATGAGGGGGCCAAGACTGGGGCACAGTTTTAAAGAAGGTGGACACTTTTGTAAAATGAGCAAAAATGTTTTAAGACTCAAATTTAAAGCCTGACATTAATACATTAATTACATTGTTTGATAAGTGTAAAAACTGAATGCCAAATAAACAACTATTATAATGTGAAATAATATTAATAAATACTATGCTGCTATTTGTAACTCCAAATAGCCTACATCCATGGATGGATCATGGGAAAAAAAATGGGCCCCTGAACACAGACATGAAAAAACTCAAACTCAATCCCTCCTACTGTACATATAAGAGCAAGATGCCAACACTGAAAGACACACAAAACAACTCCACCGAGTTGTTTGTAGTCGTTGTGACTCTTTGTTGTCATTTCATTGACTTTCCAAAGAGAAATGTTAACAGTCACTTCTTAGAGAGGCTCTGGTCAGATGGGTCCTATACCTGGTAGGCCCGTATAGTAATCCATCCATGATCAGTGGGCAACTGAGAAGTGAAGCCAATGCTGAAGTGCCTTAAACTTGCATTCTTTCTAATAGCCAGCAGGAGGCGACTTCTCTGGTTGCAAAAAGAAGTCTGATTGTATAGAAGTCTATGAGAAACTTGATTTATTACCTCAGTAAACATTGTAAACATGAGTTTATGGTCTCAATCACTAGTTTCAAGTCTTCTTCAATATAGAATGATGTTCATTTAGTCAAATAGACCATAAAGCAGGGCATGCTTTAGGGCGTGGCTACCTTGTGATTGACAGGTCGCTACCACAATGTTGTCCGCGTTTTCGTCTTACAACTTCAACCCTTTCACATTGTGTTTTCAGTTCATGAAAGTTAACATTTTGGTAACCAAAAAATGTCTTATTCAGCGTTTGGTTGTACTTAGCTCTACCCTCTAATCTCACTTCTGGTTGCAAAAAAACAACATGACGAAAGCCAAATATCAAGATGATAGGTGATGGCCTTTAAACAAAGATGACAACGACCAAAACACCGAACTCGTGGCTTCAAAACCATAGTCCACAAGCCAATGGGTGATGTCACGGTGACTATACCCACTTCTTATAGTCTATTTCCATGATACTAACCTTCTGAGTCTGGTAGGGGAGCACCAAGGGGGGTCAGTGCCACCCCTCGCCACCTGCCCGGCCCCTGATCTCAATGATTTACACGTTATATATTGTTTATTTAATATGTATAAAAAACTGTGTAAAAGAAACAACATGTGGTTTCATGGGGGTTATGGCAGAGTAACTTTTTGGAGTCTCGGCTGTCACGGTGGTAGCTAGACTCCAGGACACCAAAACTTGCTTTTACACTTTTGGACTTAGTGTACTCATTAAACAAATGAGATACAACATGTAAGTTAGTGGGCTTCAGAGGTTTTGTCACCTTTTGGCAGAGCCAGGCTAGCAGTTTCCCCCTGTTTCCAGTCTTTGTGCTAAGCTAAGCTAACTGGCTGCAGCTTCTTCCTTAGTAAGACAGCGAATAAGCTTATTTCCCAAAATGTCAAATTATTGCTTTAAAGTGACTTAACTGCAAATTAAAATCACCACCACCACCACCAAGCAGGCAGGCCGACAGAACAGAGAGACAGACACCAACAGGAGAGGACAAAGAGGAGGGAGGTACTTATAGAAAAGTGTGGAGGTGTGATTACTTGGTCGAGTGGGCCAGGCAGCTCTTACATTGCAGAGGGAGTGGGTCCGGTGACGAGGTGAGTTGATGTCGCTTGGCGTGGACGAGCGGTCTCCATCGGCTGCCGAGGCGTCGGAGATGACGGAGGGCTGGCGAGAGTGGCAGGGGCTGATCCTGACCACAGCTGGATGTGCACACACACCCATACGTACACACCAGATGTTCACACATGTTGAAAAATACCCAGTTAGTATGAGAAACCTCCAGGAAGAAAACCCTCTGTTAGTGTGTTTAGTCCGTAAAAGCAACATTAAGCAGCACGGACACCGAGAGGCAGAGCAGATCAGAGAGCTTACCCTGTCTGTCCGTGGTGTGTCCATGGTAGAGGGTCTGTTGGCTCTGACGAATGGCGGCAGTGAGCGGCAGGTCGGCCTGCATCACCCACTCCTGACTGCCGTTCACCACGGGCTCTGTAGGCATGGCCAACGAGTGGCGTTTCGGTACGTCTTTTGTCAAGGTGGCCAGAGACTGCTTCGCCTGGGAAACACACAAGAAACAGAAACTGAGCACAGGTTGAATATAAAACAAACACACTCACATAGATACACATACAGTTTGTATCTCCGCCAGGAGATCATGTACGACCGTGTGAGTATGCATGCGTGTGCATCTCTGTGTCTGTCTGTCACGGCTAATCTCAGATACTTCTGGACCCATCAGCTTAATATTTGTTGTGCTCATTAATGACTGTGAGCTCTCATGGTTGCGGTGATTCACACTTTTTGAAAACCTGTTCTATTGACTGTTTTACACCGTCTTTGTCATTGATGACTCCTCACTACTCTTAACCGGCCGGTAGTGATCAACAGCTGCTTCAGTTTGGAGAATTGTTCCTCTCTTGATTTGCCTAAGTAAGACAATTGCATCTATGTATTAGATGTATAACTATCACTTAGCAAATGACAAACTGAACCGAGCGCTGACTACAAAGGAGCGCGTCTTCTCATGTTGGCAGGAGGACAGCTAGTTAGCTGTTAGTTAGTTTTATTTGGCTAAGCCGGTGCAAACAGCTGCATGGATAGAAATGAGAGCGAATCTGTTGTGTGAGACGTGCCAGTGAAAAACCTTCTTCTGAGGGTTGAGCAACGTTTGCTAAAAGCTACAATGCCCAGCTGTTTTAGGGATTATTTAGACCTTTAAAAAAAGAAACTATACATTTCAAATGTTCATAAAGATTTACGTCTTCTGCAGGAACAAACTGGCTTGAGGCTGAATGCCTCAGCAGGGTAGGAAATTTGGAAAGTGTTGAGAAATGGAGTAGAACATTTATGGTTTTGGTCTTTCCATGGGATTGTTGACAAAAACAAAAAATATCGAATAACAGCAGCTCTACCCTTTGAAGTTTGGCAACTGGCAATATTCTAATACAGCACATTAAAAACTGCCCATTTATGTGCCAAAAACTACACACATTTGATGTTTTCTACAGGATTTTATTAGTGGAAGCCTCTGAAAAGGCATTTAGTGGGCATCTACTTCTTGTAAACAGTTGGGAACGACACGATTTTAAACAGAGAAGAGAAGAAAGAGAAGGTAGAAAGCTATTTTGTGGCTTGGTTGCTTGACGGCGATGCAGCTCTGGCACTGATGTACCAACAAATCTGATCTGTGATGCAGCTTGATGTGAGGATCTGTGGGTGGTTGTGACTCGCCGAGGGAGGAGAGAGATTAATGACACACAGACTGACAACTGTACCTCCGAGGCACCGACACAGCAACGCAGAAAAAAAGGCATGATTTTCTTCCTCAGCCCGGAGAAAGAATTAATGCTTTGAGAGAGGGAAGGGATGAGGATACGCGACAGAGCAGCTTACTGCGTGTGTTTGAACTGATATGAATACGGCGACAGGATTGCAAACCCACACCTTGTTTGCATTTATGCCATAAACACCAGATAATGATGCGAGGTGACACGTTTGTGCTCGAGTTACTAATTCTACAAAGTTGTGACTGTGTTGGTGTGCAGGGTGACTCACCATGGTGAGCTCGGCCTCCAGTTCTTTGACCCTGTTCTCCTTCATGTCCATCTGAGTGCGCAGGATGTTGGCCTGCTCTGTGGCCTCTTTGGTCTGCCTCCTCAGGTCCCACTTCTCTCTTTCCAGCATGTCTTTCTCCTTCGCCAGGGCTTTCACTGCATCCTCGCTCTCCTGAAGAACACACACACACACACAGAGACGTGGCTAATCCTCGCCATGCTCACTTTGAACGATCAATGGAGCGCGACATTTGAGTCAAGAAGCACATCAGAGCTGCACTCTGTGTTGTCACCTATTTCAAAACTCACCATTTTTAAAAGGGTGGAAACACGATGACATTATGAGACGAATGATTTTAGTAATGGCGGTAACAAATCTGATAATGATAAATCGGTCGACAGTCCTTTTTTCCACATCACAGAAATAAACATTTATTGTTAAATATAATGCTTGAAAAAATGACTGCACACTGTTATCTTGATTTACCTTAGTTTATTAGTTATTTTGTTATTGTCTATTTGCTTTTATTTATCTTAGTATTATTTATCTTAGCATTGGCCGATCCTCACCTATTTTGTTTTATTTATTTATTGTTATTTTTCCCTGTCTTGTGTTGTTGGGTTTTCTATGATGTTGTTTTGTGTTGTTCAGAACTTGAAATTCAAGTAATAAAAAGATATGTAACGCTTTACACTAAGCCCCCCCTACTCCCCTTTTGCATTTATGAGCAGTATAAAACATTAAATAAAGGGTTTACAACACACTATAATGCATTTGTGCACAAATATGAAGACATGCTTAAGTGTTTGACAACAATTATAACTTTTCCTATGAAAACATATTATATATTAATAAAACGGTGTTTTACCATGTTATCTGTTTAAGTAGTAACTTCCACTCATGGGTGACCAAAGGAGGAGTTATAGTTGTTGACAAATACATTAATAAACACTTTTAACTGCTTACAATTAGGGTTACAACTAATGATTACAATCATTGTCAATTAATCAGTTGATTATTTTCTCAGTTAATTGATTAGTTGTTTGGTCTATTAAATGTCTGAAAATGGCGAAAAATGTTGATCAGTGTTTCCCAAAGCTCAAGATGACGTCCTCAAATGTCTTGTTTTGTCCACAACTCAAAAGATATTCAGTTTACTGTCATAGAGGAGTAAAGAAACCAGAAAATATTCACATTTAAGAAGCTTTTTTTTTTAACCTGTTATATTAACCATTTATTAAACATTTATATACTGCTTATATACTTTAAGTAAAGTGTTACCACACTGGGCGACATTTTACAGTTGAAAAATAAATTTGTCAGCTGCAAAACTCTTATGGAGATCACTGTCTTTGGGCTTTTCTACAGTGACATTTCTAATCACCCGACATGTACACCAATAAGGTGTATACAGCATTTCTACAATAAGCTACTACTGATAAATGGACTTGGCCGCTGTTACCTTTCTGTGTTGGTCGTAGTTGCGTATGAATTCTCGCAGCTGTTCTTCTCTGCTCTCCAGTGTTGTGTACAGCTGCTGCATCTGACTCACCAAGTCTGCCTTCTCCACTTTTAGACGCTTACGGTCAGCTCTCATAGCTGCAACACACAGACAAACACATTCACACATCGAGCAGGGCACACATGTGTAAATCAAACAACATTTTAACAGCCAATTTTTTACTGTCAAACTGAACAAAACAAATATAATGTCAGTGAGAGTTGGCTGCCTCTAAATCAGAAACAAAGCTTTGCAGTTGCAGCAGGGAGCCACTAGGTGACACTGTGCCTACTGTTAATGAGAGGCTGCAGCTGATGTGTGTTTTTTAGAGAAAGTGATGTAATCATCCTAAAAGATAAGTGGCACAGTAGCACTTATTCATTCATACAGTTAACTGTTTGGGCTGGCATGTGGAGACTCTGTTGGCTCATCCCGGAGAAGACCAATTGGATCTGATTTCTTTCAACTTCATTCTCTTGCAGAGAAAACTCAACAGCCGTGATGCAACTGGTGGGGCTCTTGGCAAGCAAAAATAATAACAATGTTCATAATAACAATACTCTCCTGACAGTTTGCGTTCAACAGAGAAACTGGAACCTGTACTTTTCATAACTGCACACATGTGTCACTCAGGAGGCATTCCTCCTGTCAACGTTCATATATTCACTCAACATTTCAAACCTGTTTCGCAGCAGTTACACAACACAGTTTATGAGCTTGTAGTTTACCACCTGAGCGGTGGGAGAGATCCTTGCAAAGCAACAGTGTTAAATTAAACTAAATCCACAATTGCCTTTTCGGTTTTCTCTTCTATTTTTGTTGCAAGTTAGCAATTATCCTTAATGTAGGACTGACTTTCTTTACTTCCCTCCCAAAGTTGGAAACGGTTGGGTTACATTATGCTTGAATTTGTTTTCATGCAAGAAATGAAAACAATCCAATACAACCCAATCAGCAACACATTCCAGTCTACATCAATATCGCATTAATATTTCAGAGTAAAGCTTCTATCACATGATTAATGGATGTTAATTAAAATGAGGTGAACCTGGAGTCTACTTGGCTGCTCATCAGGGGCGACACCCATTTCTGAGGCCAAACAATGTCGAAACACATGCACATATACGGGATCTCTTGTTTAAACATAAAAGATCAGGTTTCTCTTCGGAAAAAGTTGTTCACTGTTGCCATTTGAGTACACACATTTTATACCTTTGGCACATATAAGACAAAACAGATGAACTCTAAAATTGATTTTAAAGACATTTCCTCATCTCTGTATTGGCACAACTTTGCTTTTTGTTTGCTGAGAGTGAAAAACACGGACTGAACCACGACTAGGACGATGAAATATGAATGTGTTACGGAGAATGATGTGTTATTTAATTTATCTTAGAAGCAGAGATCTTTATGAGCCTACAAAAGCCACTGCATCTTATTTTATACTACAATATCGATAACTCACAGCTGAGTTATGCTCTGTTGCTTATTGTATGTTTTATTGTTGATTTCATTGATGTTTTATAGCTGCTGCTTTGTTGCTTATTGTATAGTTTATTACTGATCTTATGTGACGTAAGGTGACCTTGAGAGCCATATAAGGCTCCATTGAATAAAATTATTAATACTAGTATTTTACAACTCAAAGTTGAAGCTATGTCGGTCTGGAAGAAGAAAAGCAGGTTTGTAATGGATTGGAACCGATTTGTAAATACCGTCTTGAGTAAGATAACAATGTTGGATGATTCACAAAGACAGAGTTGGCTGTTAACATACACTCAGAAAATCAACCGGGACATGTATTTGATTTGCAAAACAGAATTATGTTCTGTTGTTCATTAAATGATTCATTGTTGTTTGTTTGTGTAAATCAAAGAACATATGCTGGTCCAGTTAGAACAACATATTTGAAAACAATGAGCTTTTGCGACAACTCATTTGAAGGAAGCCGATTTTAAAGGTATAATATGCAGGAATTTTATAAAAAACAATGTATAAACTGATATAAAATAATATTTCTCAATCATCACGTCTCACCCACTAGAAGTGTGTGGTGGTGTCTGTATCTACAGAGACCCAGCCCTCTGCCTGGATTTTCTCTTTTCTTCTTGTTTTACTGTGTTCCGGATGTTTCTGGGCGTCTACAATCAGCATTATACATCAATGAGCACAAGGCCCCCTTTAGCTCTGGTTGTGTAGTGTTGTGGTCGTGTTTATTTGTGCTTTAGAACGTAATCGCCGCGAAACAATCACAAGATAACGTTTTATTTCTCTGATTCACTGCTTTCTTCTCACTAACGCCGCTTCCTATCTTCATTCACTCTATAGCTCGCTGCTCTCTCCCTCGCTCGCTCATTCAGTCAAGGAGGAGTGGCCAACTTTGAATGCCGTGTGTTTGCAAACATCAGCTGACAAATGTCACATATTAAACCTTTAATGGATATATATGCATCTAATTGTTTGCCATCCTTGATATCAACCGGGAGAATGTACAGGTATATAATTCTACATGAAACATTTAAGTTAACCTGTTACTCGGAGAAAACATGGGAGATGAGGAAAAAAGTATTTTATCAGGATAAACGTTAGGATTGAAGCATTTTTTCCTTTATTTTACTATTAAAAATAATTTCTTTGACATACAGTATGTGATTTGATGATCATGATGATGATTTGTTTAATTATTATTGTTTGAATATGTTTCTTCTTGGTTTGTGCTGCATATGTGTTACACAAGAAGTCTTATCTTGATGTTTATTTAGTAAAAACTAATTAACTGATATTGGCTGATACATTATTGTCTTTGGTAAGATTAAGTGGGTTTCATTACAACATGTTCTGACTTGTTGGAACTTGAAAGGGTGAAACTTCCAACTAAAAGCTGCGACAGCTGTATTTGTATTTGAGGTAGCTGTTGGAAAGAAGGGACTCTGGTGGATTAGGTGCTACGACAAGACGCCTGTGTCGGCTCCTGACCTTGTAAGGCCTCCTTGGCACGGTCCAGCTCCTGCTCCTTGTCACCCAGCTGCACACGGAGCTCGGTGGCTGAGAGCAGATTGGCAGAGCAACCTCCCTGGGTCTCCTCCAGGTCCTTACTCAACATGTCCTTCATTTGCCTCAGCAGGTGGACCTCCTCTTGAAGCTGGGCCACCTCCTCACGCAACAACACTGAGGGAGACACAGAGAGAGTTTGGGAATTTAGAGTATGCAGAAGAGGAATGAGGAACCTGAGAGAGCAGGATTGAGAATATGAAATCAGAAGAGAGATGGATGAATAGAGGAGAAACTAAGAAGAAGCAGAACCAAGACTGAGAGTAGAAAACAAAAAAAAGGAGTAAAATGGAGCAAAAAAGACACAAGAAAGACCAAAACACGAGAAAGAGCTAAATGTACAAGCAGCAGGAAATGAAGGAAGTTGTATTAAACTCCTGGAATTAAAGAGAGAGGATGTGATTATGCAGCACATCCTAAAATATGAGCTCAAATCAACACAGCAAACCCCCTCAAGACTCACAGCTCCCCCTCAGCTGTGGCCGTAGGGGTTTAAGAAATTCAGATTAATGCTGCTGAGTGACAGATTCAGGACTGAAACCTGCGAGGGTAGTGGCTAAGTGAGAGACAGCAGTCTGATAAGCCTAAAAAAAAATACCAGCGACACACGACTGAGCCGTGCACCTCAGTGGCGTGTTTTCCATCCGCTGTGAAACGCCTCCCAACCCTCGGGGGAAACAAGCAGGAGCAGGAAACTACAGTATGGAGAGGACACAGCGAACTGAGCAGAAACTAATGGACAGGAGCTGGTGGACACGTTTGCCGAGCAACAGACAGAAAAGATGAAATGGATAAGAAGAGGTCGTTCACGAGTTGAATCTGAGTCCAGTGAGGGGAGTCCATACCAGCAACAGAGGAACAATATGACATAATGATTCATGTTGCAGGTTTGTTACAGAAGAGTGGACGCTTTTCATAAGAACAGAGACAAATGACACACGAGCAGCAAAAACATTCAACTATATACTGTAAAATCTGCAGCCCCTGATGATGCACTTGTAATTCATAAGCAAAAACCTTTATGATTCCTCAATACCATACAAGATGGAATAATGCAGGAGAGACTAGTTAATTAATCAAGTAGTAGATCAGTAGAAAATGTTATATTTTGACTATTTTTATTAACAATAATTGAAGTAATTTATCAACTTCTCAAATATGCAGATTCGTTTCTCTACATGACTGTAAATGCAATATCTTTGGGTTTCGGTTCATTTTTCGGACATTAGCAATTTGAGATCTGGGAACTTGCGATGAGCATTTTCCACTGCATTTTATAGACAAACCAATTAATCAATTAATTGAAAAAAATAGTCAACAGATAAATCAGTAATGAAAATAATAATTAGTTGTATCCTTAAACATTATACAAAAAGTAAGAAGACTAGAGTCTACAGCCAGGCTAGCGTCTCTGGAGGCTGTAATGTTCATCGTTAAAGAAGAGCTACGTAACATTTAGTTAGATAAAAGTTGAGGTCCAGTATTTGTTTTTGTTTGTTTAATTGTTGTTGTGGTGAATTACATGTGATAATTGTCCAGAAGGTAGTGCAAGAAATGTTCTAAGTTACAAATAAATAATTGACCACAGTGGTCTGAGAAGTGAGGCCAATGCTAAAGTGCCTTAAACTTGCATTCTTTCTAACAGCCAGCAGGGGGCGACTCCTCTGGTTGCAAAAAGAAGTCTGATTGTATAGAAGTCTATGAGAAAATGATCCTACTTCTCACTTGATTTATTACCTCAGTAAACATTGTAAACATGAGTTTATGGTCTCAATCGTTAGTTTCAAGTCTTCTTCAATACAACATGATGTAAATTAGGTGTGGCTACCTTGTGATTGACAGGTCGCTACCACGGCATTGTCCGGTCTGGGAGTTGTCCATGTTTTTCATCTTACAACTTTAACCCTTTCAGTGTGTTTTCAGTTGATGAAAGTTAATTTGAACAATTTGCTCGCCTAAAATTGTCTTATTCAGCGTTCCGTTGTTCTTAGCTCCACCCTCTCATCTCACTACTGGTTGCAAAAGAAACAACATAGCGAAGGCCAAAAACCAAGATGGTGATGGCCAAAATGCCGAACTCGAGGCTTCAAAACGACAGTCCACAAACCAATGGGTGATGTCACAGGGACTACGTCCACTTCTTATATATAGTCTGTGGTCTTGTACTACATTAGCCAGAGTCAAGGAAATCCCCTTAAGTGAGCTGCTTGTTGCAAGTTTCCCAGACCTGGACGTACAGTCTGATCCTCTCCAAGACACTTGTACTTAGCTCCACCCTCTCATGTCACATCTGGATGTTAGGCCAAAAAGCAATGGGTGACGATACTCACCATCCACTTCTTATAGCCTACACAGTCTATGGCTTTAATAGAGAACACTTATATACTCCCAGTTATTACATGAGAAACATTTAATTAGAAATTAATTTGAAATTTGACCTAATGATGGTGCTAGATAAAAACTCTGGGGATCACCAAAGTCACCAAGACAATGAACTTTTACACAAATGTCAACCTGCTAGTGGAGCTAGAGGAAAATTCAACGGATCATCAAAATCAGGAGGCTTCATCCTCTGGGGACTACGAATGTCTGCACAAGATTTCATGGCAAGCCATCCAATAGTTATTGAGTTATTTGAGTCTGGACCAAAGCAGTGGACAAACATTTCCATCCCTAGAGGCAGGCTACTCGCGTGGCTGAAAAATACAACGAGTAAAAAAAAAAAAAGGATGCAAGTGTGCCCTTCATTTTATACAGATCCCGACAAGACTCCATGTAAAATGATGTAAAATTCAAGAGCAAGTGTGCATGCAGCAGAGTATGACTGTGTGTTTGTGTGACTCAGAGAGAGAAAGAGAGAAGGTCCCTGCAGGCCTGCAGCCAGACCTCGTGGGGCTGCAGCAGCTCCGATAAGAGAGGAAGGGACAGCCCATCGGTCTCTGTCGACTCAGGACTATGGAAACACACCGGGCAGCTCTGTGCTGCATGTGACAAAAAGAGTTTGTTTCCCTGAGAGAGCAATCGTTCACGGCCTTCTTGCAGCCTAAATCCGCTTATTCATCTGTTTACCTACAGGCTTTCCTATATTTGTCGCGGGGAGCCCAGCTGCTGCTTTTCATGCCACTGGACAGAAGTGTGCATTTTGAAGCAGCTTTATTGTGTTCGGCTTAAATCTGCAACTCTAAACAGGCTGTTTAAATTATCAGCTGCTCTTGCTGCGATGTGAAGGGTGGTCCGCTCCGGTCGTTAGCGGGCACAGCAGTCGTGTTTAGCAGAGAATTTGTTAATTACAGTGATTCTAAATTGATTATGAGTATTTTCCCCTTTTACTCAGAATCTATGAGTATTTCACTACCTTAGTATTATGTATCATCACGCATACAACATTGGCTCGTGGCCATATCTACTTTAGGTCGATTAAAAACGAGAAAGGATTGTGTCTTGAGGAGTATTTGCAGTGGATTCAGAAAGAAATGGGTCTAATTTAGAGATAAATTAGTTCCATAATTTCCCCAAATCCCAATTTTGCATTCATTCCCAGCATCATCTCTTCACCCAATAATGTAAACAGACCCACAAATATACACACACACATACGTGTTATGAGGCAACTCAGCTTTCTTGCCTCAAATTGGGTGTGAAATGAAGGCAAAGAAAACTTCTACTCTTCCCTGAATTTGTAGCCATTTCACATGTAAGAAATGTATGAAGGGACACAGAAAAAGCTGCTTCATTGCACACTAACTTGAGTTAAATCTGCACCAACAAGACTGACAGACACCACCCATCTACCTATAGATAACGTACCTCCACATACACTGTTTCATGCAATCCAAAAAAGCTCTGTTTAAAATGACAGCAGTCATATAAGCCGCACACTGCAGTCTATACGCCATTATCGTCTGGGCTCTCTCAGCTCTGACCCTGAGTGGCTGTGCAGTGAGCTTGGTCAAGCTATTAGAGTCCTCCCACAGAAGAAGAGCAGCCCACTCTTCTTCTTCGTCTTCGTATTCAGCAGAGACCCATTCTATTAATTTCTCATCCAAGCCTGATTAGAGTGTCCATCAAAGCCAGTTAGGACAAGGCTATCACTCCCAGTCCCTTTTACCCCCACACAGCAGCAGAGCTGTCACAAGCCAGCACACACACACACCCACACACACCCACACACACACACACACACACACACATACACCCACATGCACACACACAGAGCTGGGAAGGGGTGTGTAGTGGCTGTTGGCTCCTGATTATAGGCTTGAAAGAAAGCAGAGACATCACTCTCTGCTTGGAAAGGGGAAGTGAGGGCTGGAAATGTGTGGATTGGCGGTCAGAGACCTGAACTAGTCTCCTATGAAGCGTACGCAGGATTAAAGTGGAGCTATTTATATACATGAATGATCAAAGATGCTTAATGTGAGCTCTGCTGGAATATTGAGTTTGGATGAGAAGTTACATTTAAAGTTATTGCTCTTGTTGCAGAAAACTCACTCTATTTTAAAAGCTGCATCAGACTAACTAATCTCAGTGCATCCGAATTGATTGGCTCTCATCATAAACAATCACTTTCCAATCAGGCGACTTTACGGCGAGTGTAGTGACGCACTGTTGGAAAGCTTCATTCATTAGTGTTTGCCTGATCTGAACCAAGGTTATTGCTTCCTACATTTAGAGTATGGCGAGCTTCTTTTGACATTGAGGCATTCACTCTTATTGTAATTCAGCATTTAAAAGGACTTAAAGGTGCAGTGTGTAGGATTTGGCAGAATCTAGTGGTGTGGTTGCAGATTGCAACCAACTGAGTACCCCTCCACTCACTCCTCCCTTTCCAAGACTGCTGTAACGTGAGCCGCTGAGTGCAAAACCGTGGTAACGCCGTTCGCCTCGCTCAGAGGTCATCCTTACCATAATAACACTACTTTAGGAGCAGCGGAAGTCAGACAGCGACTGGCGGTACCACGGTTTTGCACTCTGTGGTTCAAGTTACCGCAGTTTCACAAGCATGCCTGAGAACTACGGTGGCCTTCAGGTAGCGTAAAAACGTGAAAGGCTCTCTCTAGAGCCGGTATTTGGTTTGTCCGTTCTGGGCTACTGTAGAAACATGGCGGAGCAACATGGCGGACTGCATGAAGAGGACCTGCTCCCTATGTAAATATGAATGGCTCATTCTAAGCTAATGAAAACACAACAATTCTTAGTTTAAGGTGATTATACACTAATGGAAACATAGTTATGAATATTATATTACATTTGGGCTAATAGATCACCCCACATGTTACACACTGTTCCTTTAAAGGGTCAGTTCACCCAAATAACAAAAATATTTGTTATATACTTTTGATATATCTGTGTCTGAGATGTCTTCCACCGCCCCAATAACATCAGGGTGAATGGAATTTAGTTTGTGCCGCTCAAAGCTCAGAATAGTTTTAGGGCCGCAGCTAATGATTATTTTCTTTATTGATTAATGTACCAGATATCATCTTGATTAATGAATTCATTGATTAGTCTAAAACATGTCAGAAAATAGTGAAAATATGTAATAGTGGTTTTAGTCTACAATGCCAGAGAAAACCAGATCTGTGGATCTTCTACATAGTCGGCTCTACAGAACCAGACTTGGCCAGTTTCAATTAGGTAGAACAGTTGAACAACTTTCCTGCTTCACTTCGGAGTCACTCCTCATTTTTGGATATTTAAGACATCTTAAACAACATCTCTTGATGGAGTACATTAGTATGTAAATGAGGTATGATTGTACAGTGTGAAAGCAGTGCAAATATTGTAATCCTGTTCCTTTGTCTGTTTTTTTCTTCCTTGGTCTCTTTATCTCTAGCATGTCTTTGGAACTAGTATTATTTTCTTTCTTTTAGATATTAAAAAAATAAATATATTTATGTTAAATTGTAAATTGTAAATTGGTGGCAAACATATACAGCTGTCTTTAATTTCTGTGTTAGATGGATTCCTTTTACAAGCCCTCAGGGTTTTTTTTTTTTCAACCCACCTGTGTATTATTGCACAGTGCCTTTGTTTTATTTTACTATATGCACAAATAAAGAATTAAACAGAAGTAAAGAAGAGAGAAAAGCAGTAAAATATTCACAATTACTAGGATTTACTTTTAAATATTTGGTTGAAAAATGACTTAAACAATGAATTGATTATTAAAATACTTGTTGGCTATTTTTCTGTCAATAGACTGATTAATTGTCCAAGCTCTGAAAAGTTTCATTAAAAAACAACAGCACAATCTTTATCCATAAACAATATCCCCATTACTCTGGATAGTCCACAGAGCTCACTGTCAACGGTTTGTACAGGGCGTAGTTCCAGTGGAAAACTGTTGACACGGTGGTCTGTGGATTATCCAGAATAACTGGGACATTGTGATGAAAAAGGTTGAATTGTTTAAATAAACAGAATATTTCTAACAAACACCCACAATCTCAGACAAGCATCTCTTAAAACCTGGACAAACCAAACTAAAACTGCATGGCTAGATACCTTTAAAAGGCAATATTTTGTAATTTGGGTGAATTGACCATTTAACTGAACTACAGGTTCCCATAAAACATGATGGAAAACACAGTTTCAATGGACCACAGACTATTTGAAAGCAAAACCATGAAAATAAAATTGGACGATTGAGAGGAGTGTCAAAACTCTCCGAAGTGACAGCAGCCAACTGTTCTGCCCTGAGGAGTAACGATGTGCACGGCTGTCACTTTTCCACCTCGGTCTGCTTGACAATTCAAATCCGTGTAATTTTAGTTAGTACAGTAGTTCCGCTCAGCTATTTCTGTCCGACACAAAGCCAGAGGCGATGCTGCTCCTCTAATCTCTCAGGTACTGTAACTGATAGTTTGATAACAAGGTCAAACACTATTTTACAACTTTACTACGGTATGTGTAGACATACAGCGCCGTCACAACTGTCCTCTTAAAGCGATATTTTTAATAGAAGACTCCTGTGAACAACCAAAAGCATATTAATACTGTCTAGTTGGACACTGGAGGAGTTTCAAGAGCATGAAACACATCTTCAACCTGTTTCATTCACCTTGAAATACCTGCTGAACATTCATTGCTTTAACAAATGATCAAACTGTCTTTTTGAAAGCAGGTGCTTTAACTCTTTCCTTACACTTTCCTACAAGGTCTCATTTTTTTTTCTTGCAGCAGTATACTGTCCTTGTAAACAACGATATAACCAGACGTTCTCATTCCCAGAGTGTAAATTACTGACGCTTTGTCACAGCCACCGGTGTGCAATACCAACGCACAAGTCACCCTTTAGCGGCGGTGTGAGACGCTCCAGGCTGTCAAGTAACTACAATGTAAATACATTCGCGGTAATATTAAACACACACAGAGAAAGTGCTGTGGTGACGTAGTTTAAAGAGTGAAAGAGACACCCGGGGCAGGCGGGAGAGGAGCTGGATGGGTCAACAGACACAAAGCTTTCATCCAGGAGACCGCTGTCAGTCTCCTGTGTGTTAAATTTCACTTTCACGTTACAATCAGCTGTTGGTTCGTGTCCCGTGTTCACAACGTCAAGTCACATTTTCACTGTACAAACAGTAGGAATTTTAAGCCCAAACATGTTGTATTTTCCTAAACTTAAGTATGTGGTAATGTTGCCTAAAGCTAAGCAAGTGTTTTTGTTTGGTTTTCAACGTCAAGCGCGTGTTTACTGCGACCGAAAAGTGACGCCGAGGGGTCTGACAATGCGTCGGTATGTGACGAGTTGGGACGAGAACGTGTTGATAACATATCATTTACATACACTGCTGCTGTGTGACAGACAGGAGCTGGTTTAACAGCTTTAGCTACCATGGAACAAAGACGTAAGCACGTCACTGTTCATGATAGGCCTGTGAAAACTGCTGTTTTATATAGTACAGTATTGAGATCTGTCTTTAACTGTCTGTTTCCACACTACTATGGAAATAGAGCCTGAAGGAGTTTTGTTTCCTGCTGCAGACTTTTCACTGTTTCCTTCTTCCCTATTGGCTCCTGTGGTGCTGGTGCACAGCTATAATATGCTATCTGTAAGGTGGAGAGAGGGGTTGTGTGTATGTGAGGGGGAGCTAAAGGATGAAAACAGTAATGGCTTTCTACAGAAAGCGCTGAGAGATTTTCTGCTTGTAGCGTCGTAGGGGGTGCAGCAGCTAATACAGCAGGACATCAAAGCGACGTCATTTAATGGCGCATTTCTCACACAAATGGCTATGCAGCAAATAATTAAATCAGCAAACATAGGGACACCAATATCAAAGTTTTCTTTAAACAAAATCAGAAGCAACATGACAAAACGTTCACTGGGGATGTAAAAAGCAGCAATACAACAAAAGCTTCTCTGTAACTCGCTGATATGAGCAGAGCTGTTTCAAACAACTAGGAAAGTCTTTAAAATGCTTCATCAAAGCCTCCCAATGAGCTATTCTCTCATAAGCTCTTCCTATTGATAAACTTTACAGAGAACGAACCAATGAAAACATCAAAAACTTGTTTCCCAGGACAGCTCAGAGACGTCCTGTGAAATGGGAAACATTACGTAAGTGAGTACCTGCAATGCAGGTGATTGTGTTGACTCAAACTGTCAGCCTCCCTGAGGGGAAGAGAGCCACCGCCGTCTCTCTGGAACGTCTTGAACAGATTAGCTCCTGCTCATGTTTACCTCAATGTTCATGAAATTCCTGCTCTACAATAACATGCATTATCGAGTCGTAACCATTAGTATTTTAATCAAAACCATGCGTACTGGGAGACTACATTAATGCACAGTAAACATCTGAATTAAAGATGATGGCTGGACAGAACAATTCTAACAAAAATATACCAACAGCTACAAGAAAAACAAGCTAAAGCATACTCTCTCAATTCCATTATAAGCTTTACAAATAAAATTCACTTAGGCCTAATGGTAATTATACCATGGTCTGGGCGTATACTTGATTCTGATTGGCTGCAGGGAGTCCATTAATTCATGATAATGGACACCTACTTAGTAGTTCCAGTGAAACTGTCTGTTCACCTTTCTAAGTTAATGCACTGGCTATTAAAAAAATATGAATATCTTATTTACAACACTGTAACGTTAGTCCTTCAGTGCCTCGTCCTCTGAGTACCTCAGGGCAACGACTGTAACACGCAAGCTGCAAAAAGTAAGTTACAGTGCCCCTCTGAACTTTGTGATACTTGGTTCCCACATAAGCGATCGTCTCACATCCCATTCGCTATTCATCTCGCCACTTCAGACCGCTGTCAACAGTATACATGACCACTCATTTGTTCGTGAGACTCTTGATATTGATTCAGGGACAATGACAGGGCTGGATAGCTATCTAGTCTTGTTGTTAAAACATACTGTCAAATGATATGTACTGTGTTTCAACCGCACACAATGTTACTGACTTTGAATCTTGCTAGCACAACGTTAGCTTTCTGGCTCGTAGCTGAGCCAAAGGGTTCTATGAGTTGAGCGGACTAGAAATATCTACCGTTGCCAAGTCCTAGCTAAGGTCCGTCCTATTTACTGGAGCACTGAACAACATTTCCATTGCATAAAAACCTTATAGGATGGATTTATATTAGCACACCCTCAGGTTTTATCAGGAAAACAGAGAGAATGCATTGTGGAAAACTTTAGATTTTGGTTGTCAAACGCATGAAAATATAAATGAATGGTCTTAATCTTTTTTTCTTTGGCAAGTGACCACGGAGTAAGCGGGATAATGCCTTTCGAGATGTCCATTATCATGAATTAATGGCCGTTGCAGAGGCACTCTGGTCTCCACGTCGTCCATTAATTCCCGATAATGGATACCTTGTTGGGCATTATCTCTTACTTTAACAGCATCTTGGTTGAATGTACACAAGCAACAGAGGATCCACAGACCCGAGGACATGCACATCTTCTATCTGCATGGTTAATCTACATTGTATATTGAATATTAGGTTACTCTGCAATTACATCTGCAAGTCTATCACACGTTTACCTGATGGGTTAAAAGTTTATCAGCTAATTAAGTGATGAAACTAATCGAGGTTAGCAGTAAACATTTTCTAATTCATGACGGAGACGCACTTATGAAACCAAGTGGATGAGGCAATGAGATGAAAAGCCCAAATCACACTCATTTCACTCCAAAGTCTCATGTCACACACACACTACTGTTCAGTGTGGAGAGTGAACACCAGAAGGCAAACCAAGAAGCTTTGGCATCATATATGTAATATTATGTAATTAGTTATGAGCATATACTCATCATTATATTAGTCCGTGCAGTGAGGTGTTTTCCCCTGTTGCTGCTGGATTACTTGATTTGTGTTTGTGTGGGCGACGTGCATGTGTGTACGTGCGTGTTTGTGAGTGTTGACAGCTGGCTATTTCTGCACTATATTATGAGTGGAGCATATGTCTGCTGAGCTCTGGCCTCCACTAATTACAGTATAAAGATCAGTTGAGATTGCTCTGGGAGAAGACAGCAGCCTGCTTCAGCTCTTGATTAAACTCATCATGCAGGTAGCACTATAGCCTTGACAGGCAGGAAAAATAGAGCGTGGATGGACTGAAATAAACTCTGCAGGTTGTGCATCGAAGACGAGCGTGCGATAAGCCTCATCTTATTAATAATCTGTGTTGCTTTAGAGTTCTCCCTCATATGACACTCTGTCTGTCTCAAGAGAATAAAGCTGCACAGGAGAGAATATGTTTAATATAGTGCAGATAGCACTTGTCAACACCAACCTTCTATTTCCAGGTAGATGTCTCGAACCTCAGCTTTTTGTTTTTAGCCATGCTAGCGGCATGGCTCTAGGGATGGCAATGTCAATCTGTCAGTCCACTACTTTGGTCCAGACTAAAATAGGATTGGCATACAGTTTTTGTAGGAATTCATGGTGCCCAGAGAGGGAATCCTCATTCGAAGATCTTTTCCTCTTGCACCCCCATGAGGTTCACGTGGGGTTTTAATATCTCAACAACTATTAGATGGATTGTCATAAAGTTTGGTACGGACATTCGGTGTTCCTCTCAGGATGAATTCTAATAATTTGGATGATCCCCTGATCTTTTAATCTTACTCCGCCAGCAATTCAAAATTTCAGCTTGTCGAATACTTTAGACAAAATATCTGCACAAAAAATGACATTCCCATCAGCTTCAGCTGTACTTTGGGTTAGTGCCAGTTAACAAATATTAGCATGCTAACACGCTAAACTTAGACAATGAACTTGGTAAACATTATACCTGTTAAACACCAGCATGTTAGAATCGTCATAGTGAGCATTTTGCCATACAAGCATTAGCATTTAGCTCAAAACAGCACTGTGCCAAGCTGTGCCCACAGACGATATATTAAGACGGACAACGCGTCTCCACTGCCTATAACTGTACAAAAGTGAAACCAAAATTTCCCGGATACCAGAGCTGCCATCTTGAGATTTTGACGTCATTTGGAGCCAGAATCTGCGCAGTAGTGATCGGGGGGCTGGAGCCGCGGTATTGAGGTCCCACCCACACACCCGCCAGAGCCAATCACGAGTCGAGCACGGCCGCAATTTGCTAGAGAGACTCACAGCTGTCAATCATGACGTCTCACCCCCTTTTTATAGCATCAAATAACTAATTAAAACCAAACTTATCGGAAAAATTAACACTTGATCACACACATGTCCCATCCGCTAACATGGAGGATGCAGGATTTATGACCCATACTGTAGCCAGCCACCAGGGGGCGATCGAGATGTTTTGGCTTCACCTTTGGGGAGCTGTAATGTCGTCCATCTTTATATACAGTCTGCGGTACAGCCTCACAGAGCTGCTACCTAGCATGACAAACGACTCTTGTATAAGTAGTCCAAATTTTGTGAAACTGATCATTTTCTTTCTTACAAGATGTAAGAAAAACATCCTATGATCCTTGAGCACTCTGTTTACACCTCGAGAGAAAAGGACAGCCAAAATACTTGTTAAGGATTTATGAAAGAAAAGCATCAAATCAGCACGATACCCGAATCTGACAGAAAGACAGAGAGGGAGGGAAAGCGAAAGAAAAGAAGACCGAGACTGAGAGGCTTCACAAATAAACCCATTCATTGTGTCAGCGGCTACCTGCTGAGCCTCAAATCCCGGGGAGGCCGTGTAGGTGGGTGGCAGAGGTAGGATGCAGCGATCGGGGGCTTTTTTTAGCATCTTCATTGTTAATTTGTGCTATAGTCACAGGAGGAACTTGTGAGGTAATGGAACAGAGGTTGTATAGACCTGCGTGGGTTGTATAGTTTCAGATTTGACATGCTTAAGCTACAAACAGCGGCAGAAGCAGTAACAAGCCTCCATCTCACGTATACCAGGAGATCAAAAAGAACCTGAAGCAAACACCTAATTCCCGATGCCTCGACGTGCTGAGACTCCAAGCATCCTGCATCCTGAAAAGGCCCTGCATGTACTGCCTAACATGTACTGTAAGGTCCTTTTCCTACTCAGGGTATTACACTGCCTCTCTATAATACATATGAGCATAAATAATGCATATTGCTGGCTCTCAAACCTACCTGACCAGAGTATTCACCACTTAATGGTAATTCATCGCAGTCTGCAGACGAAACATCGCTCGCCGCTTC
This sequence comes from Sebastiscus tertius, assembly GCA_916701665.1. Lineage (NCBI taxonomy): Eukaryota > Metazoa > Chordata > Actinopteri > Perciformes > Sebastidae > Sebastiscus > Sebastiscus tertius. Next base: position 33,669 of record CAKAOH010020998.1, on the reverse strand, counting down.
ATAAAAGTCTAATATATATGTTGATCTTTTTATCGTTTTTCCTCTAAAAGATACTTCACATATTGTACTTGAAAACAGATAAAATGCTAATATGGTTGAAGCGTATGTGCCCTGCATATTGTTTGTGTGTATGTTGACGTGTCTGTCTTCTGTGCATGTTTGCGAGTGTAATCGCGTACAGTATCCTATCTGTGCGGGTGTATACAGTATCCATTGGGATCTGCTTCCATTAATTAATTGCCTGTGGGTTTACACTACAACTGGGGTCAGTGCAAGGATGCCAAGAGCAGATAGCTGTAATTGATTCACACGTTTATTATGTGCAGATTAGGCACGCTGCCAAGGATGTGCCACTGGATGAGCACTGAGAACTTGGACAGGGCTATTTAGATGTCTAATACTGCTGTCAAGAGCTGCGTTTTGAAAAACATACCCTCACTGTCACTTGACACCGGTATCACTCACCGTGCGTGGGTTTGGTTTACAGTACATAACGTGAATTAGCCAGTGGTAAACCTGGCTGACACAGCAGGAAACAGGGAGTCCTTTGATTTCTGTCTGCAAAGCCGTGATAATGAGGTGACTTTGTACAGTAATTGTAGTATTTCTGTCCCTCTTAAGCTCCACCCTCTCATTCCCTCCACTTTTCATACAGCAGGTGACATGTCTGAGCATGTCTGTTTTGACTCAAAGTGTCCCCCCTCAAGCACTAAGCAATGAACCCTCACACGTTTTAACCGTTTTACTGTGACCTGTGCCGAGTGTCTGAGTGCGGGAAGGACTAACGAATTCATGTATGAGGTACTTTATGAAGTCCCTACCTGGACAGAGACATTGGGGCAGTAAGGTGAGGCTGATATTTCATACAGTATTTAGATAGTTCAACATTTTGGGAGATACGCTTATTCGCTTTCTTGCAGAGAGTGAAATGAAAAGATCGATACGACTCTCATAAAGACTGAAAACGGGGAAACAGCTAGCCTGGCTCTGTCTAAATTAAATAAAATCCACCCACCAGCACCTCTAAAGGTGGGATTATGTACCGGACAATTTCTTGATCAAGTACAATAACTTCCTGAAGTCTTTGCTTTACACTTTGATTAAACAAATTAGATAATACATGTTAATTAGTGAGCTTTAGGGCGCTTTCACAAACCAACCATTTAGTCTGTTTTATCAAACTCTGGTGCGGTTCGTTTTAGCAGTGGTGAAAGCTGTAATCATACTCTGGTACGGATCAAAACAACAGGTCCGAGACCGCTTGTGAGAGGTGATCTCGTACCGCTTCCAAGCAAACCAAAATGCAGACTGCCTGTGCGGGCATTTGTTGAGATGGACACAGATAAATGACATGAGCAGGAGAGGACTGACCTTCTGCAGGAGACTGATGTTTGCTTGACATCTGGGCTGAAGAGAACATACAGAATACGCTAAATAAAGTCCACAAAAATAATGACGTTTATAATGTCATCCGTAGTAAACTGGAGGAGAAGGGATTTGTGTGCACACAGTAGATCAGTGCAGTGTCACAGTGAAAAAAGTTCGACAGCAGTATTTCAAAGTCCAAGGATTCCCTCTGTAGAAGCTCTCGAGACGGAAAAGATAAATGTCCTCCTTCATACCCAGCCTTCAGAAAATTATTTTAAATTATGAACTATGAAACCGAACCAGACTTAATAAAAAACGAACCAAAAGTATCCAATTCTCTCTGATTTGGACTCGCCAAACGGACTATGGCTTGTGAAAGTGCCCTTAGAGGTGCTAGTATAGGCACTTTTTAACCTTTTAGTAGAGCCAAGCTAGCTATTTTTCCGTTTACAGTCTTTATGTTAAGCTAAACTAATCAGCTGCAGCTTCATATTTACTGTACAGACATGAGAGTCGTATCGATCTTCTCATCTAAATCTTGGCAAGAAAGTGCATACCAGTAAGCATATTTACCAGAATGTGGAACTACTCCTTTAAAGTACTGTTTGACCAAATCAACATATTTGTAAGACACCATCATGCCTTCATGTGAAGTGTGAATAAATGTCTCCAGCCCTCAAACTCTTGCTGATTTCACAGTGGGGACAGTCCTCAGCCCTTGAGGACTTAGCATGAGTCAAAGTATGTAAATCCATAAGGGCGGACACTGGAATTCGGTCTTAGTATCTACAAAACACTGTCTGACCAGAGTAGTCATCAAAGGGGCGGGGTCCATGATGTCAACCAACTTGTATAAACCACTGAGGACCAAAATGCCACAGGCCTTATTGTCCCTGTTGGGGACTCAACATCTGTCAGAAACAGCTGGATCTGGTGTGTGGAGAACTGGAAATCTACATGATTTGATACACGACCTCCCTCATGTCCCGGGGCAAGAATAATTCCTCAAGCCGCATGAGGCGCTGGAGCTGCTGCTGAAGCTTGTGTATGAAACTTTAAAATCCTGACGGAGGAGTTTGAATCGTGTAAAATATGGCGATAAATACCTGTTCTGAGCTCATTAACATTCAGTCTGACACTGCAGTTGATGAAAGTAATAATGGTTCTTGATTAGCTCGGGGTAGCTACAGCTCACACAGAGACTGAAGAGTGATGATTCTCAAAAACAAAACAACTAAATGACGCTCTATATGAATCTAGATGAAGGACTTTACACCAAAGCTGTGAGCGTGAAGCTCATAGTGACGCTACCATCTGTCTGTTGCAGCGCAATCGGTCAAACTCATTTTCTTCTGCAGTTTTGAGTGGTGACCTCAGGGTGCCGAGTACATCAGCCGCAGCAGGAGTCACGTAAAGTTGAATCAAACTCATCTCTATTCATTCATACACCACCACGACACACATGATAGACACTGACACACACACACACACACACACACACACTCAAATGTCAAAAAACCTGTTCATTACACCTAAGCTAAAGATAACAGAGGCCCTTCCCATGAGATTCAGTACCTCAAATAGCTATAGCTTCCCTTAACATCCTCAATTACCCATAATGCATCTTCACATGCTGGATAACATGTCTGGTTCCAACATGAATCCAAACACAAGAGCCAGTGTAGATATTATTGTCCCTCAGTGCCATTTTCTCTCAGATTATGCAAGCTTTACTATGTCTGCTGAGCTACTAAAGTCTGTAATACTGCACAGTATCTCACCAAATACCACTCCATTCATGTACAATCATTATAGAAGATTAACAGATTACAATGTTATTCATATGAACATGTCAAATCTAGGTCAGCATTTAGTTCTTATCTTAAGTAAAACCATAAATAAGTCTTGCCTATGGAATAGATTTAAATAAAGCTGCACTTACTATAAAGGGTTGAGCCAAAGAGTACAAAAGTAAATCATGTAAATGAACCTTCAGTGTATTATTGTAAACATACGTACCATGGCGGAAGAAGCACTCAGGTTATTTACTTAAGCAATAATAACATTGTGCAAAAATAATACATTGGATGTAAAAGTCCGGTACTTAAATTTTTATCAAAATGCAGTAATAATATTTTTATAAAAAATAGAGTAAAAAAAGCACAAATACTCCTTATGTAGAATGGACCATCTTCAGGACATTATATTATTATATGCATATTATTGTGTAATCCCTCGGATTCACAATGGGAATATTTTGGGTACTTTTACAGTAAATAAGGTGCCATAGTGCATAAAAAAGAATCAAAATAGACTAATAGAGCTTGTTTATAAAAAAAAGTGCCAGTGGAGAATCCACTGGACCCCCTGACAGGGGTCTTTTAATGTTTATTGATTTTATTTGATAAATATTTAATATTAATAATTCATGTTTGTTCATTAACTGGCCCCTGGCCTCCTGCCATTTTGCAAAAGTGGCCCCGAGGCAAAGCAGGTTGAGTACCCTGAGTAACATGTACTGTAAGCAGCATTTGAATGCTGCAGCTGGTTGAGGGTGGGATCATTTTGACTAGTTCACATTAGAGCTGAAACGATTGATCAATTAATCGATTAGCTGATCGTTAGAAAGCTATTTTGATGCCGGAAATTAGTATGTTTTTGTGACTTTTTATTCCAAATTGCAAATGTTATCTGATTCTAGCATCTGAAATGTGAATCATTTCAGTTTAAGGCATCAGTATGGGCTCTGGGAACTGGGCATTTTTCAGACAGTATTTGCTGACTTTTTATAGACCAAACAATTTTATAGATTAATCGAGAAAACAACAGGGAGATTAAATGATAATAAATGTAATCGTTAGTTACAGTCCTTCACATACTGTTGGATAGTTTAATCTATGACAATTCATAAACTGATCATATGTTTTATAATAAAAAATAATCCCTCTGAAATGTAGTATAGCAGAGGTGTACTGTAGCATAAAATGTAAAGTATAAGTACCTTAAAATCCTACATGAGTACAGAACTTGAATGTACTTTCCACTACTGCATATGTATCGTGACACTCAAATTCCTCTCATACAATCAATGCAGGCTGTTGCACGCATACACACACACACACACACACACACACGTGAACTTGAGTCCGCTCACACGCTGAAGGCACTTTTATGGCCTACCACACTATTCCTCCAACACACACAAACAACATCTTTCCTCAACCCCTCTATCTCCTTTTCTATCTGCAACTCACCGGCCTTCCCCTCCTCCTTCTCGGACCTCATGTCCTCCTCGGCACAGGCTCCACTCGGCTCCACTGTCAACTGTGGTGTGAGCTCTCATAGCAGGTGGAAAAAAAAAAGAAAACACACACACACACACACGTATACGTACAGACCAGTGCGCACACCATTCAAACCAACAGCATACAATGCAGCACCACAGCCGGCCGCTCCCAGCCCCTGCCTGTGTGAGGCTCCACCCAGACAGGTTACGAGGAAGTAAGTTGTCCCCTGACAGCCACTCAGCTACATTTCCTGTTCCTTCCTTCCCTCTGTATGTGCTTCTCTCTCTCTCCTGCTTTCTACCTGTTTAGTGACACGCCCTGTGGACGACTTTCACCCCGCGCCCACTCCTGCTTTTCATCTTTTCCCCCTTTAAGTGTACAAACGAGATGAGGGTGCGGGGGAGGGGAATACACAAACTGCACCTCAGGCCTCAGGTAATGAACCAGGTGAGTCAGTGGAGCTCTCACTCCACCTGATGGCCGCGAGCTAGCAGAGGACAACACGTGCAATTACACTCGGTGACTGAACAGAGAACAATACGTCCCTCTGTATGCGAGCTGTGGACTCCCTCTGAGACCCACAGTGCCTTTTGTAGCCTACATACGTTTACATTACTCACTTCGTGGATGTGTGCTTTGGCCAGCGGAGGTAGGAATGTAAACTCTGCATAAAAATGCTGCGAGTGTAAACTTCAATATAAACGCCTCAGAAAATGGATCATGACAGCAGTGAAGAGATATGAAGTTCATGCTTCCAACCAAACTGCCTTAGCTCTACACACTTAGATTGGATTATTAATAAGAGCTCCCCCATGTTATCTTTAACCCTCCAGGGACTTCTCCTCTGTCTAACTGAGTAAGGACAGTCTGTGTCATATTAGATGGCAGATGTGTGTGGATGGAGTAAATAAGGTAAAGGCTGGTCCAGTGTGCTTGACAGGGCTATTTAGGCTCTGATACCCCGAGGCAGGTACAGGTGGTATGAAGGAAAACAGATACGGCTGCAACTGAATTAATTCAGCCCGCAGAGCCCGGCTGGAAATAAACTCATAATGGGATTTTTTCGGTTTATGAGCACTTGAATGCCATAACTAGCACACTAAAGCACGAGTGTAAGGCACAACGTGTGTGAATCTGTGTGTGAGAGAAAGACGAGTTAAACCTCTTGCACTTGACAGCGGTTCAGAGCGAGCGTGCCATTTGTCCTGCCTGTCAGAGGGCGCCGCTCAGTGTCTCTGCTCCGTCCAGAGATCAGATGTGCTCTAACCAGACACTTGTCACATGAGGCAATAGATCTGTCAATCACACGCTGACACCTCAAGGATTACTGCCAGGCTCGTTTCTCTTTGACTGATCTGAGCTGAGACAAAAGATTGAAAAGATATTGTGGAAACAATTAATGCCTCATTAGAAGGCAACGCACGTATTGCAAGTACACGTTTTTCTGCGCTGGTCATCACTGTACAGCTATAATATCTCACAGAAACAAATTATTAGAACTTTTGCATACGCTACTTATACCCAATTTACTATATCTAGATGAATCCAGTGACCGCTTTGTGTGTTCTGCCATCTGGCGCCGCCGTCGTTACTGCGGCGGCAAGTCAAGTGACTCTTTTCTCTTCTAACAGTATTAACTGGTGACTTTCAGCCAAATGCATCCATGGTTGCTTGTGGTAACTTAAATGGTTGGAGTAGTGTTGTTTGTGATGCCGACCGAATGATGTTTACTTTGTGGTCATTTGGTTGCCCTATGTAGCGCAGCTAATGTTATATTTCACAATAACGCCACAGTTAGTTGATTGAGTTAATTTATCCTGTGGGACCACCGCAGCCCCGAGACTGTGTCTCAGCCCGCTAACGTCATTAGCTAACGTTAGCTGAGCAGTTTACTTGTTTACTTGTTTCACCATGTTAGGCTAACGTTAGGCAGCTAAGGGCAGCTCAGGTTCTTCCCAAACTCCTCGACATTGTTTTGAAAAGTTATGTTAGATAGAAAGTAGGGCTGTAAATGTTAACGTGAAATAACGCTTTAACGCAAATTAGTTTTAACGCCACTGATTTCTTTGACGTGTTAACGCAATCGTTCCTTCGGATGTTATAGAGGGCTCAGTTTTAAAGCTAGAGTGAAGATACTGGCATCATATGAAACTAGAAAAACCTAAGGAATCCATTGGTATCATGTAACACTAGCTTGTCACGAAGGAGGATAAATAACTCTTCAAATTAGCGCTAAATTTTGGACGAAAAACTGTCATTGTCAAAGGGGTCTCTTGACCTCTGATCTCAAGATATGTGAATGTAAATGGGTTCTCTGGGTACCCACGAGTCTCCCCTTTACAGACATGCCCACTTTATAATAATCACATGCAGTTTTGGGCAAGTCATAGTCAAGTCAGCACACTGACACACTGACAGCTGTTGTTGCTGTTGGGCTGCAGTTTGCCATGTTATAATTTGGGCCTATTTTTTATGCTAAATCCAGTACCTGTGAGGGTTTCAGGACTATATCTGTCATTGTTTTGTGTTGTTAATTGATTTCTAATAATAAATATATGCTGTACATTCATTTGCATAAAGCAGCATATTTGCCCACTCCCATGATGATAAGAGTATTAAATACTTGACAAATCTCCCTTTAAGGTACATTTTGAAAAGATAAAAAAATGTGCAATTAATTTGCGATTAACTATGGAGAATTATGCGATTAATCACGTGTAGGGGGACGCCACCACAGGAATGGCGACTTGTTTACTTCCGGTACTTCTGCGGAATCTTATATAGATTACAATCTGAACCCGTCTGACTCGAGCCGCTTTTATCTTGTCTGAGGAGCTACAGCATTTTTATTATGAATAAGAAAATTTTGACCAAATGTAGCACTTCATAATTCCAAGGTCACGCTGTAGCTTCGCCTCTCAGCTACACTGAATCTTATTCACGCTGTTGCTTTTATCCTGACAGTTCTTCAGTGTGAAATTTTCCACTCCTCAGTGTCCTTATTCTTCGGCTTAACTCCCTGTATCACTATGTCATTCATTTGCTTTGCTCACATTAAAGCCAGAAGAAATCCTTAAAGGCCTTCTTTTTCTGTATACCCTCCACAGTATTGCTCTCGCTTCTCTCAGCTGCACACGGTTGACCTGTCAGTCTGCGTTATCAGTGCTGGGGAGTGTTGATAGAGAGCCGGGACGGAGCGGCATTAAGATATTAGCTAGCCTTGAGGGAGAAAGAAGAGGTGAAAATATAGAGGAGGAGGGAGACTGAGCGCAGTGATGGGCAGTGGGGGAGAATGAGCGAGTGAGGTCACCGCTGTTGCTGCCCATTGTTGGTAGAAATGACATGAAGCTTGTCTAATAGCCGCTGAGCAGGATCTGCCAGCTTTAAGGGGATAGATGGGATGAAGGATTGGAATCATAATTATTACGGGAATTACACCGCAGACTCAGGCATCAGTCTGAGAGCACTACAGAATAATAGCAGTCATTACGATGAGAAAAAGAAATGGACAACAATACAGATGCGATCAATAGACTTTATGATCAATACCTTTTGTGGCGCGTATTATTCCGGGCTGGTCAGTTTGATTACCGCACACGACAGATTGAGAGAGCCTATTATCCTGAGCCTCACAGGCCTCTCTATAAAACATTTTATTTGTCAAGCTGATGACAGTGAAAATAAGTGGCCTTGCTGCGATGCAATAATTGCACATTACAATACAACTCTGGTGCAATTAACTTCAATAAAGCTCCATTCAAATTAGAGCAATTTGCAACGTAAAATGCTTTTCTCTGGCAAAAAGTCAATCCAGGCTCACAGTCTTATGCCTCTGTGCTTCGCATTGGGTGACAAAACATGTTATTTAGCCGCAATAAATCAAAGCCCGTAGGTGAACTGTAAGGCCCTCGTGGCCAGGTACCGAGAGCTGTTATCTGATTGTTCTCACACTCTTAGCCTGCGCAGGCCTTTGCTCCAGCGTTAACCTCCCAGTCAAGCTGACAGCTCTGTGTCTTTTAACTGCCAGGATAAATCTCCGTGCACACTTCCTGCTGTCACCAAGGCAACACCTTGTATTTTCCAGCAACGCCGTACCTTTGCCTAGCGAGCAGTCTGGGGTGCCAAAGTCCATCAGGCTGGATATCTCTGTCGGGTAGCACATGTCTGTCACCATCGTCTTCTGTCTGTGATGCATTGATGGATCTGCAGGGGAAAGAAATGAACAACACATGTAAATTAGGGCTGTCAATCACTTCAAATATTATATAAATACAATATATTAATCACACATTTTTTATCTGTTCAAACTGTACCTTAAAGGAAGATTTGTCAAGTATTTAATACTCTTATCATCATGGGAGTGGGCGAATATGCTGCTTTATGCAAATGTATGTATATATTTATTATTGGAAATCAATTAACAACACAAAACAATGACAAATATTGTCCAGAAACCCTCACAGGTACTGCATTTAGCATAAAACAATATGCTCCAATCATAACATGGCAAACTGCAGCCCAACAGGCAACAACAGCTGTCAGTGTGTCAGTGTGCTGACTTGACTATGACTTGCCCAAAACTGCATGTGATTATCATAAAGTGGGCATGTCTGTAAAGGGGAGACTCATGGGTACCCACAGAACCCATTTACACTCACATATCTTGAGGTCAGAGGTCAAGGGAACCTTTTGAAAATGGCCATGCTAGTTTTTCCTCTCCAAAATGTAGCTTAAGTTTGGAGTGTTATTTAACCTCCTTTGGGACACGGTAGTATGACATGGCTGGTACCAATGGGTTCCTTAGGTTTTCTGGTTTCCTATGAAACCAATATCTTCAGCCCAATACAACCTAAAAATTGCAAGTTGCATTAATGCATAAAATAAATTAGTAGTGGCGTTAAAACGAATTTGCGTTAGCGCGTTATCATTGCTTTAACTTTGACAGCCCTAGTAAATTCACAACATCAGATGATTCAAATGTTTTTCTCATATCAAAACTTTGTATTCATATTCCAACAGCCAGGTTGTTGTAGTATGTTGGGCTCATACTAACACTGTATATGTGTGTGTGTGTGTGTGTGTGTGTGTGTGTGTGTGTGTGTGTGTGTGTGTGTGTGTGTGTGTGTAGCAACAGCAGGCCTGTTAAATCAGATGATTCATTCTGACATGATGTCAATTTCGGCACGCACTCCGGAGCTTTCAGACACGTTGCAAATATGAATCTGTCCTACAAATCACTGCAGCTGTGATCGGCATTTCAAAGCAATAACACTGTATTAGTGATGATCCGTGCTTGTCTCAATATGTTACAATGCTTGACTAACTTTTCACTCGTTTTTGCCTTATTATAGATTAATCTTTCATACCTTTCCCCTTATTTTTATCTCTTCTATCTATCCATCTATGTGATCCCACAATAATCCACGGACCCTTTTAATGCTCGATACCTCCAGCTAACAACACTGACCAAGGACTTCTGAGAGCTCCAGTAACTGAGGCTCATCTGTTCAATATTATCTCTCCTCTCACTTTGTAATTTCTTTGCAGAGTTCAAGAGGAAAATGGAGTGAGAGGGACAATTTATCTGATTTAAACTCATCAAGGTCCCCCTGTCAACTGCTTTCCCTCCATCTCCTCTTCTTAATGTTTCACCTCCATGTGTGAAGCATGAAATGCTATAAAAAATGACAATGATTATTGGAGGCAGCAATATCCCTGCTGTGCTACGGGGAATGGTTTTGTTGAGCAGATACCACAGCATTACAACGGAAATGATTTCCTCTTGAAGAGGGGCTTCTGATGCCGCTATTGATCTGAAATCTTCACACTGAAACAGACGCTATAAGTGTTGGATTTCATGCCAGATGAAGGCGTGACAGCACCTCCTGTATACGTGCTAATGCAGTGTTTAAATGTGTTTTTCTAGTTTAACCGGGAACATTTTGAAACAACTGGCGTCTACCCTCGGGTGCCTTCTGGGCAGAACCATCTGCACATCCGCTCTTCCTCAACAATGATCTCAGCTTCCCTCCTGATCTGCATATTTTGACAGTTTCAATTTCATGACCGTATGGTATTTATCTAGATCACTGACCTTCCCCTCCCTTCTCCCCTCCTCCGTCCTTCTGACCTGTCAATAGCTGTTTAGGTGTTGTTAAGCTGACCTTTCCCTCGTTCTTTAATATGGAGATTGGACAGCGGGCAGGCTCACGCTCGGCCGCTCTAAGGCTGCTGTACTTAGCAGCAACAATAATGAGAGAGAGAGAGAGAGAGAACTGCTGGCAGTCAGACAAATTCACAGACAATCTATTCCAGCACTCAGTCGAAGGTGTTGACGCTTTGTGCACTTAAAAATAAAGACGTCAATACATAAATTTACGGACGTAACATACAGCCTGGGTTGGGGAGCCATTGTTTATAAATGCCACCGCTCTTAAATGAGCAGCCTGTCAAATAAGAAAAATACCATAATTATCACAATGTATTTGGATATGTGTGCTTCATGTAATGAATGCGCTTCACCCTGGCACTTCAACACACTTCAGTGATCTGAACTTTTCACTGGTTTAAATGACCTCCCGCTCCCAAAGGGGGTTTGATTAGTCAGCGTCCATTGTGTTTCAAGGGGAAAACACTGTGTCATTGTGCCTGTGTCAGTGCAGTAAAGTACATGAATGTGCTCTAGAGAGGTATGTCCTGCAGAGTGGGCCATATATCTGCCACCTCTTTTCTGCATGGTTGAACATCTGCTGTGAGAGGTTAAAGGTTATGGTAATGAGGAGGCCAAACCGACCAAACCAGGCAGAACAGGAGCATAAACTACAGGCTAATGACTGTGATCGATATATGCCAATTGCAAACATCTTTTACAGTTGTTTCATATCTCATCGTCATCTATTAATGGAATCTGTTGGGACGACAGCAAATTCCCATTAGGCCTGTTGTCTCTAATGTTCACATTAAATGATAATTGCTAATAACGTCAGCTGAAATGAGAAACAAATTATTTTTGCACTAAAGAAAGTAATGTCAAAGTGATACTCTCATTGTGTGTTTATTGTATCAATTTTTGAAGGAAATAAAAAAAATGTTTTTGTTTATCTATCCTGAAATGTCCCTTTAGAGAAGCCTCTGGAGGGGCGAGCTGTTAGGTGTGTTTTGACAGTTGAGCCGGTGGTCTGATATTGTGAGCTGCTGTCTCAGGATGAGCTACCAGTAAAATAAATGTGCTTTAAATTGATGTGTCCCATTCTGTCAGATGGGAATATCCATCAAAATGGACTTCCTTAAAAATAAGGTAAGGTTGTTCACTTTGTTTTTCTATATCTCTATAGTCTTATCTGAAGATAAACTCCAAACCAAAATAAGGACCTACTTTAACAGACCTTTTCCACAGCAGACATTTTGACATGTGATAGCAGGAAAAGCACAGGTGTATTTAAAAACTAGAATTTTGTGTCTCCGCCAACCAGTCAAGTTGCAGTTTACATCCATATCTGTCCAAAATGTCACCACTTCATCATTTTATCCTGTTATACATGTGTGTGAAATTGTCCTAATTAGCATTGAGGTAATGGCCCAAAACATGTTTTGTGAGGTCACAGTGACCTTTGAACACCAAAAACGAATCGGTTCATTATTGAGTCCAAGTGGACGTTTGTACCAAAATTTGAAGAAATTCCATCCCAAGTGTTCCTGAGATAATGCGTTCATGAGAACGGGAAGGACGGACGGACAACCTGAAAACATAATGCCTCCAGCCACAGCTGTTCCACGCGCGGAGGCATTATAAAAGTAATGATGCATTCTACTTAGTGGAGGTCCTGGTGTTGTGTGTGCTGGCTCACTGGAAAAGCTTATGGGGACACTTAAAAGGTGCCGTCAGCGATTCTGATCCAATACACTTTTTGTTCCGGTGTTCATACACAGCCCTAGCTCTGTACAGTTGCGTTCGTGCTCCTGCACAGGACAGGGGAATGGCCAAGTGTGTATAAAGAGAAAGGCAGTAGGAGATAGAGGAACAGTAAATCTGGAGGGGGGTATTTGTTTAGGAGTTGAGTTCAAATATAATGGAGCCATAATTAAGACATAATTAATGTTATTACCCCGTCTCACTGGTGCACAGATGCACTGTTAACCACCTTGTTCTTTGTAACTGTAGCTTGAGAGCGACTGCAATCAGTCAGTGTCACAGTCATGCTGATGAAAAGACAGCGACAGCACTACGTGATGCAAATATGATTTAAAAAAAACAACAACTTTTGATTGGCTGTATGCAAATAGTGTGAATGTGAGCGTGAATGGTTGTCTGAATGTGAATGGTACGTGTCAGCTCTGTGATAGTCTGGTCCAGGGTGTACCCCGCCTTCACCCAATGTCAGCTGGGATCGGCTCCAGTCCCCCCCACCCCCACCTGCGACCCTGAACAGGATAAGCGGTTACAGATAATGGATGCATGCAAATAAGTAGATGTATTCCCAATGACACACCTCCTGGTGGATTCACAGACAGTAGAACTCAGAATGAATACAAAAAAACATTAAATGTGAATTTCTCCTGTTTGGTTATTGTGTTATTTTCCTCCTCCGAGGAGAAAACAAGATATCTCATTTACAAAGCAGAACCATATTACTGCAGAAAAAAACATGCATTTTCATTTTTGTTGGACTTAAAAGTGTTCTTTCCATCTTTTTAAATATTAAAGCGACTCCTTTACAGACGACAAGGGAAAAACACAGCCCTGACAGAGTCACAAGGGAAAACACCCACCGGTTATTAATGAGAATACGCCAAGAGTGTGCGACTGCAGAAACACCCCCGGGTGTGGTAGGAAGTCAGAGAGGCTATCCAAACATCTGACACAACATCCCCTCCTAGCTAACACACATGATGGAAAGAGGAGACAAACACTCGGTGGGAGTCTGAGTGGGTATCCAAGCAGAAATAGGAGGCCGACTATCATTGGTGTGCAGACAGCTCATCACTGCCCACCCTCAGCCAACCTTTAATTACACTGGCATTCAGTCCGTCATGCAGGCAGCAGACACATTCATTCCTGTATCAGTCATCGCACCGGAAAGGAAGGGAACATCACCACGTTACTGTGGAGGCACAACTCAGTCCTGCTGAGTGCAATAACACAGCTGCATGTGTTGTATCATTCTGAGAGACAAACACGGATCACTTACAGTCATTTAAAATGGCTGGAAACGTGCTGTAATTACCAGGCCATGTCTGTGTGTGTAAAGGCTTGCTTTGAGAGGTGATTGCAGAACAAAAGGTCACTGTGATGTTTATTGTTTCCACATATTCTCGACTACTAAAAGGTTTTTGTTAGCGGAGAGAAGCTATAGTGTTGATTGGGGGGTTGTGGTGCACATTAAAATGCAGCAATTCAAAGCCTCCGCTACGGATAATGAGGGGTGTGTTTTTGTTAATTGCTTATTTTATGTACTTAGAAGAGAGATATGAAAAAAGGAAGTGTTAGAACAAAAGCGGTGGTGAAAAGCTTAAGTAACACTCGGACAAAAAAAGAGATGTTTTACGGGGGAAAATTACATACTCATAATCCTACAAATGTAAAACCCTGAAGAATTTAACCAATTTCTGTGGTACTCAGTAATTATTCCCCATTGGCATGACAATAACCACAGTGTTAAAATGTTTATTATTTTCCTCTCTTGTGTTTAAATTGGCACGACACAATGTGAGAATGGAATTTCACAGCATTGCCGACAGTGAATACATTAAATGACGTGACGCCTTTTGGGTTTCTAACCTTTGGCACAAGACGGAGCCAGGGAACCTCGCCTGGTTACATAAGACAACGGGATTGAGTTCGCTTGAGATATTTAGTGTTGAATATTTCACAAGGGGAGGCTGCTCATCCCTGACCCCGACGCTCACAGGTCGCTTCTGGTATTATCAGGCACAGACACATGGAGCTCGTCCAAATCGCAGCGTATAATGCTGACAGGGCACTCCCACAGCACAATGCATCTCCACCGGTAGGTACCATTAGCAGCCTTTGACACAGATGGTAACGATGCATCGGGAACTGAAGCTCCTTTGTGATGGAGCTAGATATGAAATCAGAAATGTTGTGTAAAGCCTCCATGAACACAGGCTGTAAATGTGTCAAATAGTGATTTTAACAGCAGTGAAACACTTTGGGGGGGGGGAAACTTAGTATTCCACACGCTGTTTACACCATAAGAAAAGCAACAGATAGATTTCTCCTCTGGGACCGATCGAAAGTGAGACTATACGCTGTATATCGAAGGTCGAGCTGTCACGTCTCTATTATACAACCCGAACATGCAGCCAGAACACTGCAGCAAAATGTCATCCCTCTAATATTTTACTTCGCCCGGAGCTGAGAACTTACTGTCTATTAATCTGTGTTTATAATCATACGTGACACAGCGCATCAATACTCCCAGTGCTCACAGAACATTAGGCCTGAAAGGCTGCTCCAAGGCTGCTGTGATCCATAGCCTCTGGATGCTGTCTGTGTGCTGCTGCCGTTAAGAGCACAACAGCAGCCTGCTGCCCCGAGGAAACGTGGAAAAAAAAAGCCTGTTCAGGGACACATCCATTACATCAATGAGGAGAAATTTCTTGAGGAAGATGAGTGTCCAGGGTTACCAGTGTTATGGCTAGTGTTGCTCAGCTCTGCGGTTGTGTTGCATTTCTCTCGCTCTAATGATTTCAGTGTCAAAGGACAGAGTTAAGGGAGGATTTTAAAAAGCAACATGTAGAGAGGAGGAGTGCTGAGGGGCCCTCGCAAACCTCGGGAAGTCCTGTTCAGTGTTGTTAAACAACTGTAACTGCAGAATTTTCATTACGGGGCTGAGAGATGGGTGATAAGAGGATATATTCGGTGATGATAAAATGTTTCCATACCTTTTATGAGCGGTTGTTATCCCTTTAATATCTCAGACCATTGTGGCTAATGTTGCAAATCACTGAGTAGAACAGTTTTGCGGCAATTGTCGGATTTTTGAATCAATGTGATAAAGTTTAGTGATTTGTGACTCATCCAATTCACTGGATTAGAATAAAACACACACATTCCCATCTGCTTATTTTATCCATAAGGGACTGTAAGACAATTATTGGAGTGCAGAACCTTATTTACATTTATCCATTTGGCAGATACATTTGTCCAAAGCATCGTACGAATGAGGCAAAGGCAGGGGTTATTAATGATTTCATTTAACCTTCCTTTCCTTCTTGACTTTAAAAAACTGGAACATCCTCCTCTTAATATCTTAATGGAACTTCTCATGTACACATTAATAAAACCCTGACATAGAGACAGAACTGCATAAGTGAACCTTTATGAACCACGGTACAAATGAAAGTTGCCTTTTTGGTGTTGTGTATTTTATGTAACTTTTATGTATTTATGTAACTATATTGCAAAAGATGGCTGATTTAAAACAAAACAAACACAACATAGGTTGAAAAAAAAAGAGATAACAGACCCTCATCTGATCTCCCATTCTACCCTACCTTCAGCCAAAAGACAAATTACAATGCTCCTATAGACTGTATAAAATATGGACGTAGTCTTCGTGACGTCACCGATAGGCTCAAAGTGGGTGGCTCTGGCCGTCGCCATCTTGGCAGTGATGACACAGCGTCTAATCCCAAAATGGGCAAAGAGGTGGATCGTCGTTGGACCTGAGGCGGGCCGAGTGACGAAGTAGGAGCAAAAGGTTAGCAGCTAGCGACCCACCTGTCACTCAAAGCACCCACGCCCTCAATTATGCCTGCTTTAAGCCTAAATATAATTTAAACCGGTGAGTTATATAACAGGTGCAGGTGGAGCAGTGGTTAGCATGTTCTCCCCATGTTAGCTCGGGTTTGCTCCGGGTTCTCTGGTTTCCTCCCACAGTCCAAAGACATGCAGGTTAATTGTTGACTCTAAATTGCCCGTAGGTGTGAATGTGAGTGTGAATGGATATCTGTTTCTATGTGTCAGCCCTGTGATAGTCTGGAGACCTGTCCAGGTTGTACCTCGCCTTCCCCAATGTCAGCTGGGATCGGCTCCAGCCCCCACCCCCCCACCCCGACCCTGAATAGGATAAGCGGGTACAGATAATGGATGGATGGATGGAGTTATATAACAATTCACCCTCGTACAGTTGTCATGAACAAGGCAATTAGCTGTAAAGACCAAAACCATTTTTTGTACCAGGCTGTAAACATGTTTATCTCTGCTGTAAAGTTGGGCATTTTAACATGGGGGTTTATGAGGATTGACTCGCTTTTGGAGCCGGCGTCAAGTGATCATTTGAAGAGCTGCAGTTTTTGGCACTTCCGCGTTGGCTTCATTTCTCAGCATTAGAGGCTGTCGCTTGAATGCCCCTCTCTCCCGCCAAATCATTTTCATTCAGTCCTGTTTCTCGATTGATTTTGCAGAAAATATCATGATATACATCGATATAAACTTACAGTGATAGAGGCTTTTATCTAGATATCACATAGTCCTAGCGGTTCAATGCAATTAAATTTCTAATTAAATATAATAATGATTATAATAATACAAAACTACCCTCTGACATGTCAACTGAACAGAGACATTTGCGAGCGCTCCTATGAATCATTTTTGTGTTCTATATAAGTACACAGGGGGAACTTTTGAATGACTGTCCTATGAATCACTAATTCACTATCACATGCCACATCTGCTCAAAACAATATCAGCATCGCAGAGCTCAACCCTGTGATTAATCTGAGCTGCGTTGTTATGCTGAAACCAAAACAGCTGAAGGGCTCAAGAGAGCAGAGAGTACCTCAGCTGATTATTCATAACAATACCATCAGGAAAACAAGGTTATATGATGATGCCTAACCTTGGAGTCACTGTGGGATGATGTAGTAATGCATCATCCCATATGACTGGTATGATGATCTACGCTGGCTGATGAATAACCACAGCGGGGCTGACCTGCCAAACTGGGATAGTAAGGGACTAGAGCTCAACCAGAAGCAATCTGTGTACGACATCCTTCATGCTGGCTACCTTATAGATGTAGACATAGGACAGATGTAGGACAGCACATCAAGCATTTGTAATCATCATCATTGTGGCGCTCAACCAGTGAAAAATATGGAATCCCTTATGGCCTAGATAATAGATGTTTCTGTAACCCCGGGGGATTAGCTATACCATCAGTCGATAATCCAACACAGCCTCCTCAAAGAGCACCATACTGTAGTATACTGTATACTGTATACTGTATACTGTGTAGTGAGCTCAAGGTTCAGTTAGACTGACATTGGCCTGTCCTTCTGACACAGTGGTGGAGAACTAATTCATAACTTCAGGTTGGATTTTTTTTCCTTGACATACTGTAGGCAGTAATGTTTTCTTTAGTCCTCAGACAGTCCAACAGACAGAAAAGCTGTTAAAGTGAACACAAGACATTTTTATAATGCTACTGTGCTAGTAACGTGAATGTCTCTCTCTAGAGCCAGTGTTTGGTTTGTCCGTTCTGGGCTACTGTAGAAAACATGGCGGACTCTGTGAAGAGGTTCCGCTCCCTATGTAGATATGAAGTAGGGCTGTCAATCGATTAAAATACTTAATCGTGATTAATCACGTGATGGTTCATGATTAATCACGATTAATCGCAAATTAACCGCACATTTTTATCTTTTCAAAATGTACCATAGAAATATATTTGTCAAGTGTTTAATACTCTTATCAACATGGGAGTGGGCAAATATGCTGCTTTATGCAAATGTATGTATATATTTATTATTGGATATCAGTTAACAACACAGAGCAATGACATATATTGATCAGAAACCCTCCCAGGTACTGCATTTAGCATAAAAAAAATATGCTCAAATCATAACATGTCAAACTGCAGCCCAACAGGCAACAACAGCTGTCAGTGTGTCAGTGTGCTGACTTGACTATGACTTGCCCCAAACTGCATGTGATTATCATAAAGTGGGCATGTCTGTAAAGGGGAGACTCGTGGGTACCCAGAGAACCCATTTACATTCACATATCTTGAGGTCAGAGGTCAAGGGATCCCTTTGAAAATGACCTTACCAGGATAGGTTTTCTAGTTTCATATGATGCCAGAATCTTCACTCCAGCTTTAAAACTGAGTCCGCTACAACCTCCGAAAGATCAAATGCTTCAATGTGTTTAAGAAATTAGTGGCTTTAAAACGAATTTGCGTTAACGCATTATTATTGCATTATTATCGTGTTATCTTTGACAGCCATAATATGAAGGGCTCATTCTAAGCAAATGAAAACACAATGATTCTTAGTTTCAGGTGATTATACACTAATAGGAAACATAGTTATGAATATTATATTCCATTTCTGCTGTTACACACTGTTCCTTTAAATAAATTAAAGTCAATAATCCAAAGGGGAAGATCAAGTTATTTCTATGCCATCTCTAAAATATCATAAATGCAATATCCTCACAATTACAAGTTATGCCCAAATTTGCTAATATATGCATGTACACAGGAACACAACATACAAGTATACACGCAGAATCCCTCACATACTCACAAGCACAGACTGTACGGCTCATCTGGTTGATACTGTGGGTCACAGCTGGTCATTGCAGGGCATCATCTGCCCCGCCATAATAACCCACAGGCTTTGCCGGACCAGGAAAGCTACAGTAGATGAGGGCTGATTTAAAGTGAAGATTAGGCAGCAAAATCTGCCGGGAAGAAATCCAGCGCTGACACAAACTACAAAAATCCCTCCAGCCCCTTGTGCCGAGGCCTTTCCTTCCTTTGGTAAAAGCTACGATGATGTCCCCTTCCGAGTGTGTGGGGACATTTGGAAAATGTGAGACGTTCTGCTGACCTCTATCCCCTTATGGGCCTGGGAATTGATTAACGCTCCTTTCACACATGCCAGTCCTGCCACGCCCATCCCAGCTGCCTCTGCAGGATCCAGGAGGGATCCCTCTTCTCTCTGGACAGCAGGACTGGGACAGAGAGGACGGACTGGGCATCATCTGCCTTGCTCTCAACGCCAGTTAGAGGGTGAGTCTTGGTTGCAAATGGTTGGGAAGACTAGGGCTGTCCCGAATACCATTTTTTGTCTTCAAAGCTTCGGTGAAAAATATTCGAAGATATTCGAAACTTCGCGGCGCGGCAGGCTGACATGTTCTTCTGTCCGTCTGTCTGTACCCCCCGTTTCAGTCCCGCTCCCGCACTACTGTACACACACACGCACCTCTACACATAACAAACAGCAATATCCATCTGAGAATAACTAATAATAATTAAAGTTGAATATGAATAATGTGGGATTATTCATTATTTCACTGGCTATTTTAGGATTTATACTATTATTACATACTTATATAAAAAAATAAAAATAGCATCTGAATGGTGATTTGGAGGTCGATTACCATGGCAATGGTCAAAGCTTCGAAGCTTTGAAGCATCCGGGTCAGCCCTAGAGAAGAACCCCATATTTTTCCACTGCAGTCTTCACAACCAAAAACTGCATTAATAGTTTGTTTGTGAGGTAAAGGAGAGTTTGCGAGGAAAGAGGAATAGCAGCTCAAAAAACATCACCATAATGAAAGCTTAAAGGGCCCCAGTGGGAGAGCAGAGCCCTTTCTCCAGGGGAAACCTTCACTTCTCATCAAGCCGAATAATAACAACACAGTAGTGCAGCGCTCTGAGTCAGTGGTGGGCGTAACACACGGAGCACACTGATTTTATGTTGGGGCTGCTTTAATATAATAGCTAGCTATTGCATTGTGTGAGGCCTAGTTTGAAGTGCTGACCAAGTGAGAAGCTGGGTGAAGGTGTGAATAATAGAACTAAAGGCTACTGTGTTCACTGTTCACTAGACAAGCCAGCTACTGATGGAAGGACGGGAATCACCCACGCATGAACGCGCGCTGTCAGCTCCACCAGCTAACACGCCGTCTTCAAACAGAATATCATCATCAACATCTGTATCGATGTACAACAACTCAATAACAGCAAACCCAGCAACTATACATACTCTGCTGGAGCAAAAAACAAAAACACATGCTTTATTGATTTTAAAAGATGCTATTGTGGTGTGACATGTCTTGTTATAAACAGCGCTTGCCAGCTAGAGTTGCTACTATTGTCTGTTACATTTGCTAATTGCTGGAGAAAAGCAAGAGAGTACACAAAAGCCACGCTGTGCTCCTGGCATCAAGCATAATATGAAAAAAAAGGCCATAAGTGCTCTTCTGCTATCTTGGACCCGACAACAAAGTGCTGAGCTATTAGTCAAGATTTGTTCTCTTGCTGTAAGGATGCTGAAACTGGCAGGCACACAATGATTCTTGGGAAAAATACATTTATAATTTACTTAACTGACACAATTTCCCTGTTGAATAATACATTTATCTAGTAAACCCCTTTTAAATTTAGTAAACAAAATGAATTAAATGATCCTATTTTGGTATTAAAACTCCCCAGCTTATATTATTATTATTATTATACCAGCAGCGGTAATGAATACATGAATGGCTGATTCAGATCATTATACTTGATTTTCCCTGAGGGGGAAACTTGTCTCTGGCTTTATTTCACTGTAGATTATCCCCAATTACAAAAAAAGCCCAACACCCAAGTGGTTTCTCAAGCGGCAGTGAAGGAATCTTGCACAACACCTGCAGTCACCAACATGTTAACATCATGTTAAGTGACTTCCATGGGAATAAATGAATGTTTATAGCGGTTTAGCTGAGGAACCCTACATGTTCAACCAGTAGGTAAGGGCTGGAACGGAGCTTAACGGGGCTTTCACACCAGAAGTGCAAATTCGGCATTGTGCAGAGCAATGTCAACTATTTCCTCTGTGCTTTTTCAGGCAGCTGCGTGACCCATTGCTGTCCTCTCCACATAGTTGCCAAAGTTCAGCTAAACTGAACGCTGACCCTAAATACGCTGACCTCCACAAAGTGTGTCCAACGAGATTCTGGTCAAAGTTATGGCGGCTAAAATTGAACTGTAGGGAAGAACAGAGGAAAAGTGAATTTGCGTGTTAATGGACTCTGCAGTAATGTAACTCTCTGATCCTTTAGTATGTAAAACCTCTCAAGCATGACAGAAAGCATCAGAGAGGACGAGAACACCAGGTTAGGAAATGTATATTATTGTTTTTACTTACATTCAGATGAACATTAGTGTGTAGCATCCTAGTTAGTCGCTTTGTGCTACATTATTCACTCTTGTGTGTTTGAACTGAAAGGTTAAACCCCTAACTGCTTCACATATCTGAGTGGCATACTATGGCGCAAGAAGAGGGAAGGTGGCCTGACAGCACTGTCCTGTCTCCTAAAAATGACGTTCCTATACAACTAAACTGCATTCTCAATTATGTTTGGAAGGAAACGTATTTTGTCGCTGATTAAGTTTGCCTTTGACGTACTATATACTGTATGTTTGTAAGTTTGCGGACGGCCGCAGCATGTGACATAGTGCAACAACATCGAGCGACCGTTAATGAAAGTTACATAAAGGTAAATACATATAAAGGAAATGAAGGGATAAAAATAAAAATAAATAAAAAAAAACATAAAATAAAATAAATAAATAATAAATAAATAAATAAAGTAACATAAAAAATACCAGGAATAAATAATAATTTAAGTAAAAACATAAAATTGGGAGCACAGTCTCACCATTTTATTAATGAAAGTTATGCGGTATATTAACAAGTATAACAAGCGAGATAGTCCACTACTGGCGGGCGGGAGGGGAGGTGGATGGGTCCAACAAACACTTGGCTTTCCCCCGGGAGACGAGGAAACCACTGTTCATATCCTGTGTGAAATGTAATGTGAAGCCAAACCATGATGTTGTTTTACTAAACCTAACCCAGTAGTGCCGTTGCATTTTATGTTTTGTTTTGTTTTAATTTACAATGTTAACCACATGTTTAAAACAGTTTAAAACCGCGACTGTAATCCGGGAGAAAATATGTTTCCCCCGAAACGTAATTGAGAACGCAGTTAAGTTGTACGGGAACGCAATTTTGTGGGAGACAGGGTTGTCTGACAACAGTGTCCAGAGTGTGAAGACTAACTCCAGACTACAGGTTGCATTGGCGAATAAACATAAAGGTAAATGACGAGAACACACTTGTTCAAGCTTGTTCAAAACACTCTGTTGTCAGCAACCAGTTTAGCACCGCAGTGAACTGGACCTGATCAGAGAAGGAAGAGGTTTTAGAAACACTGATGCCGAAATCCTTCAGTGCAATCCATCCCATCGGTCACTACTCACATTACTACACGTGAATTACATAAAAAAATTCATAGTATAGTATGTCGAAAAAATAGTTATAAAAAAGTCATATTGTACGTTGAAAAAAAGTCGGAGTATGTCGAAGCTTTGATAGAGGAGGGATATATGAGTGTGCGAAATACAAATAGTAAAGTCACTCTGTTATCCTTGGAGGGAGAAATATATCACACAGAATTACATCCCTCTGGTGAGGTGATGAATTACCCATTGTGGTGGCGAGTTTTACAGTAATGGTGAAAAATCCAGCAAATGAAAAATGACCCAGTAAGCTATCCACACCATGTCTCCCTACTCACGGCTAGCGCTACAATAGATGCTAAAGTCTTTAAGGTCATCGTCTTCATCTTGCAATACCTTACAGTTCTATAAGAACCTGAATCAGCTTTTCGCTCAGCAGCAGTATGCGCCGTTCACAATGACTAATGTCTCCACGCGGGCACAGAAGGGAGTTGACCACTTACTCCTCTCCCACCGCATCAGAGAGCCGCACAGAGATGAAGCACAGCATCCACATTTAAAATGTAATCATCCTCTCCTCTCTGTCAGCCTACAGGAGACTGTAATTAGTGGGATGGCAGTGGAAGTGCTAATTAGCATCTCAACTAAGTTTTACTAACTTAACCACAGTGTGTCATACACACACACCACACACTTCTTTGCAATAAGTGCACTTCACACATCTACCAATTACTGAACATCTCAATACCTGCAGCTTCAGTATTAATTTGTTTTTTTATATAATGGTGACCTCTATTCAGGGTCGTGGAGTTTGTTGAATGAAACAATGTCCTCATTTTCTCTCCCAACATCCCCCCCTTCATTTCAGTTCTATTAAATATGGCAGATGTCCTGCTGTTATGCAATTATCCTAACTTTCGAACGACACAGACTGTTGTGGCTTGTTCTGATCTACTCTTCTTTGCTGGGTGTTCAGATGCTGCCATATGGCAGATAGAGGCAGGTCACAGAAACACCTGCAACACCTGTGAAGTCAAGTCATCTGTTCCTGTGAAACAAGATTGTAGCCTGTGCAGAAGGTCTTGGCATGGTTGGCTTGTTAGAAGTGTTTGTTGCTATAATTAGTAGCTGTAATAGGCATCAATATGTTTGGAATATCGTACAGTACATGTATTGAATGTTGGCTGTTTTGCATTTAGTGTGTATGCTTGATACATGCAATACAGTATTTGTAAAGTGTCCTTTGTGAATGAATGTCGCAGGGTTCGTTATTCCACTGTTGATAGAAGTATTAAAGGTCCTATTGATAACTTTTTTATGTCGGCAAATATTTTTTTTTAACTTTTCCTGAAAAAAAATTATTATGATTGGGAATTAATCATTTTAAACATTTTGGTGGGTACAAAATTAATGTTTTGTTTATCTCTGTGGAAGATGTTTGGTTTGGTTCCCACTTCTAACAAGGCTTGTGAGCCAATAGTAAAACAAAGGTGGTATCATGTAGTATCTCTGTGTTGTCAGTTAGTGTGGACAAAAGGGATATATGGCTGAGATTGATGGTAAGTGCCTGGCAACGACGTGTTGTGAAGTAAATGCATGGAACAAGGGAGAAAGTGACATTTAATGGCTGAATGTTATCAAAGTTATCAATAGCACCTTTAAGCAATAATTGCAACAGTGTCACTATACAATTTTTTATTTTAAGTAGATAGATAAGAGATGGTCATGTACTGTGTCTATAAGATATTTGCATTGTTTCTTTTCAATGTGATCTTAAAGGGTAACTTTTGTTTTTTTCAAACTTTCCCATGTTTTTGTGTCTAACTGACTAATAGGTACAACAATCTCTGAAATTGGTCCAGTATTGAGGGAGAGCGCTGGAGACGGCAGCTGATCACAGGCTGCAATATGGCGCTATTGGGGCAAGCTGGCACCGTCATTGACGTCCACTAACAATGCTTGTTTTCGCCAAGATAGGCTCTGATTGTTATTATAAGTGTCTGACATTATGGAAAGAGTCTTGCTCAAGAAGAAGACTCGTCCTGAAATCTGAACACTGGAATACATCCACGGTGGAAACGTGAGTGCCAGCTGGGCAGAGTTTGTGTTGTGTTGGAGTACAAGAAGTGTAGCTTAGTGTTATCTAAAAGATTTTCAATGTCATGACTAAATATTTATATGATTTCGACAATGTGGATGAAGTCTTATTTGTGTGTGTGTATATTCAGATTTCACAATGAGACTTCTCCTTGAGCAACACAATAACACAATACCAAACAGACAGGCTCAAGCAAATGGCAAGAAAGATACTTTATTTCCCTTCCATAATCATTGTCAGACACTTATAATAACAATCTGAGCCTGTCAGTGGCAATAACAAGCACTTTTAGTGGACGTAACATTACATTGACGCTGCTCACTTGCCCTCGCAGCTCGTTTCATTGCTGCCAGTTGCAGCGTTATCCCTCAATATTGGACCAATTTCCCAAAAAATTGTCCCCATTCGTCACTTAGACACAAAAACATGGAAAAATAGGATCCAGGTTGAAAAATGCCAAAGTTTATCCTTTAAAGGCCCTGCTATGGTAAACCTACAGACTGTGAAGAACTTTCTTTCTCTATTATGGTGGATAAATTACACCTTTATCATTCTTTAGTACATGGAGTCTGGTGACTTCATGTGACTCCCAGCAGCTCTGCTACCTTCAACCTGAACAAAAGTCTAATCAGCCAGAATAAGTCAAAAGACCTGTGGGGGTGCACAAGGCCTTCAAATGTCATCCTATTATTTACTGTACCTGAATGGTACAAAGTTTGTTGTATTCCAGCACCACGTAACCGTGTGTTTCAGGTCAAAATAGGTTTAACTTTGCTAAAACAATACCAATATTGATATAAATCCTGTCTCTGTTGGCCTTCAATGTTTCTCAACTGTTCAGTACAGTACACAGATTTATTAAGATCAAGGAAAACCATAGGATGTTTGATTCTCCAGTATCTTGTCATTCAACTTTACAGTCCTTGATTCAGAGTTACATAAAAAATACATGTAAACTATTCCTTATATAGTAGATAGCTCCTGATTACCTCCTCCCACATTTCTCAGTAAATCTTGTGTGTCTTGTTGTAGAGTATTTACCACATCATCAATGGCATTAAATTGCATCTACAAGGAGAGAAACACCGGTTTCACGTTAGCTAATACAATTCAGCCAATAACACTGTGGAAACAGAAATCTCATTAGGGACAAAAGGCCAGCCTGGAAAATGAAGCTAACTTTCAACCGATAGCAGCGCAACGCGAGGAGGAAAGCAATTTACAGACCCAGTATAGGTCATTCATGAGAGAGGAAAACGTGGAGAAAACTGAAATAGGTGTGGAAAATTTCTGTTGAAAAACCAGCTAAATCCATTTTTCAAAATTTAATCTTTAAACATTTATAAGATATAGAGAATATGGTCTGTACGAGTCATTGGGATGTTTTATCACTACCCTGTCTTTCACAGTAGTATGCTAGTTTATAGACTTCCCGTCCTCTCTCTGTTTGTTTCCCTGCACTCCTGCTGCAGGCCGTGATGATAATTACTGATAGGAAGCAGGTAGGCAACGCTCCAAAAAAGCTCGTCCACCTGTCCAGGAAGCTGACCTTTTGTGTGATACGGTATATCACAAGTGCAGACAATAGCCCACTGGCTTAGTGCTCCACTGAGTGATTAATGTCATCTCATTAGCTATAGGAGTTGAAACTGCTGAGAGGGACGCAGCCACTTCTTCTCCGCATGTCAGTGTGTAGTACGCTCTTTGTCCGCCCTGCCTTTTCCTACGTTGCCGCCAACACTGCGATTGTGCAGAGAGCCCTCTCTCCCACTGCCCTCTCTTCCCGCATCCTCCTTCATCAATCAACCTCTTCTTGAAGTTTTAAAACCCCCAAATCCCTCAACTCATCTACTTCTTTCTCTCTTAGGATTTCTTTCCTCATGATTATTAAGATTCCTCTCCTGCTCCTGCACTGTAACTCCTGCAGTGATATATATTCTCTCTCTCTCTCTGTCCGTCACTGTTTCTGTTCCTGCGTCTTTAATGCTCCTCCGCCACCCCCCAACACCATTTGTTCGATCCGCTGGGGCCGCTTCCCAGGAGAGTAACTGCAGTAATAAGAGCAGAGAGGCTCTGAGACGCATACTGCCAGCGCCCTGCAGAGCACCAGCCTTATAGCGATATGACGTCCTTTAAACACAGTCAAACAGTAAGAAGAGCAGAAAGAAAATGAGAAATGTTCAATAAACATTTCTGTTTTTTCCACAAATCATTATGACATCAGCCACTTCCTCAATGAGACCACTGCAGAGCATCAGCGTGGCATCGTTATCGAATCAGAAATATTGAAACAACAAGTTTTTCAGTTCCTGCGTGTCCCTGAGGCAGTGCACTCTCCAGGGACGGAGCAGGAGTGACTGGAGACCTTCATCGGTTCTCTCTTCCTCCACAGTGTTAATTAACGAACAGTCAGCTCAGAGTCTTGAGGCACTATTTTGTTTCCTATTTGCTCCATATTTCTGTAGGCAGACCTCCCAAGACACTCCTGAGCATCTGGCCAACCTCATACAATAACCACTTTTTCACTTTGAAGAGCCAAAGAAAGCTTCTATTTCAACACCGGAGATCAATTTACCATGAAAGTTACTGTGTGAGATTTGTCTGGGGGAGCGTATATGCTTACTCTTGTGTGTAGCGGAAGATTACTTTAGAATTCACAGACAGGAAAATGGGTCTGAACTGCCTAAAGGAAATAGCGTAACTTATATCACACTGAAAAACATGAAATGTGATTTTATGGGTCAGCGCTGCCCCGGTCTCTACACAAGTCAGATGTATCTCTGTTTAAGGATAATTCAGATTTTGTTACGATGTGGGTTGTATTTCTGCCAATAATCCTGTTGTTTCTAATTCACAGTTTCATAACTATTCCCAGATTTAAATCAGCCTTTATTTACGCTCAGAAAGACACATTGAGAAACATGAGCCCTCTTTTACAAGTTTGCCAAGTTTAGAATTTAAAAAACAAAACCACCACAAATACTCACATTCATGCACGAGCGCGCACAACGAGAAGCCTCAAAGAAAAAGATGAAAAATAAACAAGTGCATCAAAGCACATGGATGCGAGGAAAGAGTGGATCAAAACCGTCAGCACTAAAACGTTTAAGGTGAACACGAGTTCACTGAAACTACCTGAAGACAAAATATTGAGCTTCAGGATTTTATAAATACTGAAGAAATGTTTGACTAGCCACCAAAGGTGTCTTCTGATTTTATTTAACTGTTAAATTTAATTTTCTCTAAATTTCATCTCTCCGCACAACGAGCGAAACCCTGTAACACCGTCATTTGATTCAGTGTATGGAAAAAAAATACAAAAAAATACAAAAATCCTTTAACATATTGTTTGGATTAAAGATCGTAACATTGAAGAGAGAGAACACTGGCTCAAAAAATAATAAAATCTGCCTAAATAAAATCACCAATTTCTGTGTAATTGCATAACCTTGTCCTCAGGTCATCAAAGCTCCTGCACTGCCAGAGACAATACCGAGGACATGCCCTCGGTGTCCTCGACGATAGCTACGGCCCAGACTGCAAATTATTCCAGGTGGATGGAGCAGCAGATCTGAAAGTAAATTCCAGCGTGTTTACTGTTGGAACCTGTAGCTGAAGCCGATCTGCAGAACGACTTAAATAAGCCCCAAATTGCCTTTTGAGAAGTAAAGATAAATAAAATGGTGTTTGTTTGGAAGACCTTTATCGATGAACAAGAGACAGTAATTATTTTCTTTCACTGATAGAAGGTCAGCGCACATTTTGAAAGAGTGCAGTGGTATCGTCAAGCAAGTCGATGTTTAAATGTCTTGCTTTGTTCGAACCAACAGTTCAATTCAACAGACAGAACGAGTGAGCAAAGCAAGAAACTTGAGAGTGTTTTGCACTCTTACTTGATTAAACAACTTAAGCGAGTAATCGATTATAAAAATTGCTGTCCATTTTCTGCCAATCGATTAATCGTTTCAGCTCAAGCATGAATAAAGCCCAAACTATGGATGATTGAAGCTTTTAAGTCAGAGTTAATTTCATTAGATGCTGTTTTACTGATGCTCATCTAACAGGTCACATGTTGGTGAAACAGTATCCTAGAACCAGACGACACATTGAAGTTTCTTCTCTTCTCTCTACTGAAAGCAACAAGCAACTGGGAGAGACCTCAACGTCCATTGTTGTTCCTTGGCATGCCGTCCTACCAGGGTTGCTAAGTAACAGTAACAGGCGGCAACCTTTGGCTTAAACTTTAATCCTCTCTCTAAAGAAAATGTTAGAGCGCGTCAGAGAAAGTAGAGCCTCTGAATAATACAGCGTACGATTGATGTGGGGTATTAAAAGTCAAAAGTCTTCATGCATAAGTCATGTTCAGAAAACTCATGGTCACAACTCTCATTAAACTACACATGCAGTCTGAGCCACCGAGATCACACATTGACTCTTTAATCTTTAACAGATGATGTTATGGTATGCAGTGACACTTCCTGTTTAATGTTCTCAGAACTACTGATGCATTTTCCCAACATCCTCTGCATCAGTTGTTTTGAAATATTAATTTGCTTTCCTCTCCTCTCCTTTTTACAAGGAATAGTTTCACAACAAGTCGGCAAAGAGATAACAAGTTTATGTTACTGTACAGAATATTTCATATATGACATAGCCTATATGTAATGGATAGCAGTAGGGTTTCCTGCAGTGTTTTTTTTTATAGCGGAGCTAGGCCATATTGCCTCAAATTAAGACCAAACAAATACTTGTGGTGCTATTTCACACAGTACATGCCATATATTCAATGTGTGGGACTATTCTAGGGCTGTGTATTGGCAAGAAACTGTTAAGACGTATCATGATACAGGGGTTCAATATATTGTGATACTGTATACAAGGCGATATGTTGCAATTTTTCTAAATCAAAATTTAGGAAAACTGTCATAGTGTAAAGGACACACCAGATATACACCATTTCAGAATAAGCAAAAATAACACAAGCAAGCAAATAACCCCAAACTGCATGTGATTATCATAAAGTGGGCATGTCTGTAAAGGAGAGACTCATGGGTACCCATAGAACCCATTTTCATTCACATATCTGGAGGTCAGAGGTCAAGGGACCCCTTCGAAAATGACCATGCCAGTTTTTCCTCTCCAAAATATAGCATAACTTTGGAGCGTTATTTAGCCTCATTTGCGACAAGCTAGTATGACATGGTTGGTACCGATGGATTCCTTAGGTTTTCACTCTGGCAAATAGCGATTGGATTTTTAAGAGGTTAATTAATAATCAATACAGTGTTTTGGAGAATCGATACAGTATCACAAAACATGATATGGCAATACTCCTGTGTAGCCTATTGATATTTTCTGACACCCCTAGGGACTGTTGTTTAGGCCTTAATATACTGACTTCATTGATCACTAGACAAGATCAGGATCCAAGTGGCTTACCATTACCGGCTAAACGACTTTCTCTGGGAAACCCCGAGCCGTTAAGAAAAGTCCAGCTACAGCAACTGATGCAGATATCAACCATACTCTAAGTTGAAGATAGAATGAAACAACACAATGACATATGCTGTGAGCTGTCTGAGAGACGGTTTGACAGACAGGTAGCAGGCACAACTAGAATTACCGAATTATCGCGGTTGTATGCCTCCGCCAACAAGTCAATTTGCAGTTTACATCCATGTCTGTCCGAGCTGTCATCACTTCATCGTTTTATCCTGTTAGACATTTCTGTGAAACTGTCATAATTAGCATGAATTCTTGAGTTATGGCCAAAAACATTTTTCAGTTTTGTGAGGTCACAGTGACCTTGAACTTTGACCACTAAAATCTCATCAGTTCATTCTTGAGTCCAAATGGACGTTTGTGCCAAATTTGAAGAAATTCCCTCCAGGTGTTCCTGAGATAATGTGTTCACAAGAATGGTCCGGACGGATGCATCATCAGCCTCTGAGATGAGACAAGTCCTCTAAACTGTATAGTCCAGCTGCTTTTGTTGCACAATAGAATAACAAGATAAACGGGCCAAAGACCTCATACTGAACACACATATATAACCACATCGACAGATCATTTGAAGAAGTCATTTAAAAAAGATAAAACTAACTCTGCTTAAGCTCTCCAAGCGAGTCACTCTAACACCTAAGTGCTCTGAAATAACGAAGGCGGTGGGTGGCTGCTGGCCTTTCTTAAATTAACCATTCTTCATCTTCATACCTGATGCTGGCCTAGAAATGTCAGAGCAGCTGGCTGCCGTTGGATCAGCAGGACTCGAGCTAAACTGGCTCATTTAGTGCTTAAGAATATCAGGAAAACGGCAAAGCCACCAAACACATAAAGAAATCATATTTAAACAGATTTAGCAAGCTCATTATAACGGGGCAATAGAGCTGACACAATCAAAATAATTGATAGTGTATGTTTAGCTAATTGGCGGATTGTGATATCGAGAAGCTGTCGGATCCACAGAAACAAGAGGAACAAAAAAAGGAAAGCCCTCAGAAGACTCCTCGTTTATTGTGTTAGACTGTTGTTTCAGTACGCTGAACAGCGCCGCATAATGACTCACACTCATCCACTTCCTGTTTCATGATGAGGCTTTGCCCTCCTGTGACACAATCTTAATTAATTTGAAAAGTATCGCCCAATCATGTGCATTCGCCCATGCACAAACACACACAGGCATTGTCCCTTGGCTTTGGTATCCTATGTCCACATATTGCTGATCACAAGGTTAAACGATAGCATGGTATGTTGATAGCCATGCATATCTCATTACAAGGCTGCAGGAACACAACCTCATAAATCAGAAGTTACTGCACTGCAGCTGCACGACGCTGGATAGCAGCTGGTGCATGTAGAGCATCGCTGCGTTTCTGACCCTGGTATGAAGAGTAATGCCGCTGTACCTCCGTTCCTCTCAGGTCCATGCAGTTCCCATGGTATACAGCTGGGCCGCAACATCTTCTCAGCTCTCAACACGAAGGAAAAATCCACATCTATCCGTTTGCATTTCCTCCTTCAGTCTTCCTGTTGTTGCTGCAGCATCAGTTTGCTCCTCTGAGGATCCCAGATGAGGGATTGGGACACAGATTATCATGAGGGGATCAAGTCCACGCCCTCCCATCATCTCCATCCCCCACTTTATCAACCATGGTAGACCTTACCCCGTACCACCCTGCGATGGACTTGCCCAACCCCAAAGATCC
The DNA here is from genome assembly GCA_916701665.1 of Sebastiscus tertius. Classification (NCBI taxonomy): domain Eukaryota; kingdom Metazoa; phylum Chordata; class Actinopteri; order Perciformes; family Sebastidae; genus Sebastiscus; species Sebastiscus tertius. Next base: position 1,451 of record CAKAOH010020998.1, on the reverse strand, counting down.
CGCACTACCATCAATCCCGGTATGGCAGATGGGACATTCCTGTACAGACCAAAGACACTGATTCACTGCTGGCTTACAGTCATCCCCTAAACCGGGACCTTCACCCTCCAGCTGTGTAATCAGACAGCTGAAGTAGACTGTATTAAAGCTAATACGTGATCGTGACACAGAGACATATGTAAGGCTCGAAACAATCTTGGTGTAATCCTGTGATATCAGCAGTATTATAGGATCCACTTGGAACATACCGTGCTGCACGGCAGCAACTATGTCTCCACTTCCTCTAATACCAAGAGCACATTCGAACATGAAAATAAGACAGCCACAGTCTGCATCTTAATGGCCACTCCAGTATGATCACACCCCTGTTGGAGAAATCAAATGACGTCAATGTGCCGTTCCCCCTGAGAGTCCTTAACCAGCACTGTACCAGTGCAGAGATCAGATACATCAACACTGTAAACACTGGGCGAGATACTGTATGACTGTGTTTACAGTACAGGCACACTTTGCAGTTATCATAACAATAATCATGTTCTCGTATTTATAGCTTTATTATTCTTCTGGACTTTTTTTTTTCTGGAAACGCTCTTCAAATTTTTAAAAATAATTCTTTACTGGCATTTCAGCTGCATTCATCTCTTTCTTTTGATTGGATATTTCAACTCCTTCATGCACAATTTACTCCAAATGCTTTCAGAGCTCACACTTCAGCTGACACTTTGACTGACACCTTCTTTTAGTTTATACACTCGGACTGGCACTCATTTCTTTCTGTCATGACTTCCTTTTCACCTTAAACTCCCAACTCAGTTTATCATCCACTCTTCGCCTGACATTTCAACTGATTTCAGGACATTCACTTCCAGTGATCCAAAGAATGACAGCATCAGTTGCTTCAGCAAGAGCCCCAAAACTGTATCTCTTTATGTTTAAGAGTCAAAGTCTGTTAGCGGCCGCGGTAATAATGACAACAAGGAACAAAGGAGGAAGTCAGGTGACGTTGTTATTGAGTAATAAAGTCCACGTAGGGAGGAGGTCGAGGAAGGGTCAAAAAAACATCCAACTTTTTATTGTCAGTTTCTTCGTTTCCAACTGACCTCACAAAGTTAACAAAGTTGTTAAATGAGGAGTCTTCTGACCTTAAAGAAGTCATTTTAAACCAAACCAGGTTAATTAATCGATTAGTTGTCAACTAATAAATTAATCGCCAACTGTTTTGATAATTGATTAATCAGTCTGAGTATCTTTTAAAGAAAAAAAAAAGTAAAAAATCTCTGATTTCAGCTTATTTTCTGGTTTCTTTCCTCCTCTGCGACAGTAAACTGAATATCTTTGAGTTGTGGACAAAACAAGACATTTGAGGACGTCATCTTGGGCTTTAGGAAACACTGAATGACATTTTCACCCTTTTATAGACCAAACAACTAATCAATTAATCGAGAAAATAA
>CAKAOH010020997.1:67588-89613 GCA_916701665.1 Sebastiscus tertius | reverse complement strand
ATATATATAGTACATATTTCCCAATGTGGTGTCATACAACTGCACTGTGTCTTTGGTAGGCGGTCAGATGAGATTGTACAGTTGACTTTGCTCCACTTCTTTCTGGTGACTCTGCGGTCTCACTGGGATGGTGAGTTAACAGGCGATTCATCAGATTTGTTGTAGTTGTAGAGTATTGCAGCTGCTTTGTACAAATGCGCCAAACAACCTTACTCACTTTGTTGGTTACTTTGCCATCTGTAATGTGGAACTCAAAAATTCTCAAAATATATTACTGTTTTAAATTTGTTGATATAAATGTTGTTTCTAGGAGAGAGGGTTTTCATGTCATTGTGCTACAATTTGTCAATGGTACTCTACAATTTGCTAATCCACACAGTCCTCGCCCACACCCACCCCCCAGATACGCTCTATGTGTGTGAGCTGATTATTATTTTGTGATATCCGTATCTCATCTAACCTTGCAATGATATTCCCTTATCCTGCCTCAGCAGCCTCCCCCTCCCAACCAGTTACCCTGCTGCTGCCGTACGGCCATTTTTAGCCCCATAATTTCCTTGGCAGTAAGCTCCTGATGAGGTTGGTCAGGGATGAAGACTTCTATTAACTCAAATGTTGTACATGAAGGGAATTGCAGACCCATAAAGCAAGGTCTTGTCAGTCTCCCAGGTGAGCTCTAGCATGAAGAGCATAGCCTCCCTCTCCTCCCACTGGCAGATTTGCCTTAAAAGTTTCAGTGCCCGAGGGGGAAGGTAAAAACTTTGAGAAAGCTGCTTGATTTTCCCCTTCACTTCTCCAGCATTCATGCTGTATCTGCTGTTTAGTGAAACTGACTCTCTCCACAAAAACAAGCTTCACTACTGTACAATAATTACTTAACTTCAGATTATGGATGTCATACTGTAATAATTCATCAAGGTGTGGTGTCCCAACATAGTTTAAAGCTCATTATTAGGGCCCAAGCATGAAAGCAGGAAAGTGCAAGGGCCCATTTAAGATTGTCCAAAAATAAAGTTTGGCGTAGCGCAATAGAGCAGTTTTTCTATGAGCATGCATCAGGCCGGCCGCACTAAATGGCATATGAATGACACAGTAACTGCAAGTCATTTCACATTAAGAATGCCTTTCTTACTTTTGGCATGTCAAATGTACGCCATGTATTGACTGCAATGTAAACGCATCCGCAGAAATATGCTGCACTCTGGGTCTAACAAACATAGGACTTTCAACCAAGAGACTGGTGTTTGCATCCCAAAGTGTCGTTAAGTTATTTTGAAGTTACGTTAGTGACATTTGGGACATTAATGACCTCTTTTTAGTGACGTTTTTGACATATTATCCTTACTTCTGTTACGTTGTTTCCGTATGTATTTTACTTAGTTTAAGTACTTATTTTAAGCGCAACTATGATGTTTTTCCTAATCTAACTAAGTGGTTTTGTTGCCTAAACATAACTGCGGACGTTGCCAAAGTTTTGTTTTGTGGTGTAAAAATGACACATGAAAGAGGCATACAAATGCAAAAAGGCAAAATGTGTTTCATAACACGCATAATGTCCTTGTAATGTTGTGCTATTTACACGCCTACCCATGAGATTGGTTTGCATGCACACACCCTGGTGACATATTGCACAGCCTTACCAACGATGTCCCACTACAGGTGGCAGTAACACGGCAAGATATACAGCAATGCACTGGGAAGAAGAAGACTGCAAGCTAGTAAACATGGATGTATACAGTGCTGGATTTAAAATACTAGAAATCAGCTTTGCAAATGTTTTATGAGGAGAGAAATGCCCCATATTTGTTAGAACTCAAAAGACCACCTCAAGGCATTTTGTTGATCAATAATGATTTTTCTTTGTTTATAAGAAAACTCCACAGGGCACTTTCAACTTTATACTACTGAAAGCCTTTTTTTGATTCTTTTTTTTTTTTTTTTTTACCTCAAAAGAAAACCTTCTTTACCGCAAACTACTTACAGTGAACAGCATCTTCTTGCAGCAGAGCACCTTTGGATTTGTGCAGACAGAAAATCCAAATGAAAAAATCTGATGGTTTGAACGAAAATCAGTTAAAACACCAAATTCATGAGCTGTAATCATGTTAAGAGGGGGCACTTACAAAATAGCCTACCACAGGCAATCTGTGGGAGGCAAAAAAGCAAAACAGTTTGAGTCAGTCATTACTTTTTTGGCGAGTGAAAACCTCTAAATCCTGTTCTCACCTCCATGAGCTGATGAGTGTTTGCTGGATATTGCCATCATATTGCCTGTGTTCTCATTTCCTGAAATGCTCTGGGATCTGGGAGGAGGCGCTGACACTTGTCAGTCCAAATGTCAGCTAGGAAAACTCATTTTTTTATCTATTGTCTGTTATTTTTCTTTCTTATCTATAGACAGAGTTGTGTAGTATATATCCCACAGAATGTTCCAGTTATATTTTATTAGAAATGCACCTCTAGCTTTTCTAAATTGAAGGTACACATTTCTTGAAAGCTTATGCTGTGACATACACTCTTAATAGCTGCCATTAGCTCAGCTCTGGATGTATATGATGAAACACAAAATCAAGGACAGGAATAAAAGGCACAACCACAAGGTCATATTTTCTTTCGTAAATGGCCAAAAACATCCGACAGGACTGTTTTTCCTGGAATCTCACATTAGTCATCAATCTGGACCTGAAGACAGCAGCTATAGGTCAAATTCATACAATTAATCAGTTGAATTAGAGGAAGTTGATGGAGCGATTAAGTCCTGTTAGACACATGATCTACTTGATTAATAATATTGCTCAAAATTCAAAATATAACCGAATGACACTAACCAAAGACACATTCTGTATTGCATACTGCATTCAGTTTGTTGCCTCATTTTTTATTTCGCTACAGCTTTCATTATATGGTATGCTCCCCCCATTACTTGAACAGATCTTCCTAGGAAGACACAGAAAATCATGTTGGCAGTTGCAAAGGCTTTGGATGCAGTAAAATATTCCATGTATTATCCTGGACACAGCACAGTAAGATGTTTTGCAAACAGCAGAAATAGTGTTGCTGATGGACACATAAAAGCATATTTGCAGTAGCAGGGAATAATCTTCGTAGCTGGAATCAGACAGGCTGTGTTTTCAGACCACTGCATGCAGATTAATGTGTTGGGAAAAAAAATCTGTGAGTTTAAAAAATATGATGTAATGTATTAATGAGGGATTGCTACTGCCTGAGGGGTTAATTTGGGATTAAAAATCTTCCTTGTATACCTAGGGTAAGAAATATAGACTATTACACATATGTTTTACTTCTATAAATTATAATACTACACCATTTTAGCATAATTGAATCCTTAACCTGAGTCAACAGTTTAAGTGTGTCATTACATTGAAACGGTTGTGCTGACAAAATAGCTACACATTAATTTATTGTAATATTTAGGGTCAAGATGTCATAACTGCGTGGGAGAGCATTACTATATCTTACTATGATATTGATTTTTTCCATTCACTCCTCTTGGGAAAGCAGGTACATGGAAGATGATGTATTCTCTTGAATTTTTCCCCTGCACCATTGTTGCTTCCAGTTTGACTCGACTTGAACATGTGCAGCCTGGATATCCATGGATATTCCACCCACGTAAAGTACTGAATGAACTCTTATAATTTGGTTGATAACCTCCCCTGTTATGTCAGCATTATAGCATTCCCAGTGAGGTGGGATGTAGTGTAAACAACAGTGATTAAAGCGTGTTATCTATCCTGCCTTTTGACATGTGTATATCTGAGGATGGGTTAAGAAGACACATCCTGTCAGGCAATAAATCTTAGTTATTTCCCAAGGTCTAACCATGTTTACATTTAGAGCGCTTCCTTCAGTTGTGTGGAGAGTAATATCTCAGCAGGTCACATCAGTGTTTGGGGATATGTCAGTAACCTTTCTGTTGAAACAGGTGTTCTTTTAAATCCAGATATTCAGTAGAGACTTTGAGATTGCCAGATAATGCCATGTCATCGTTGATTCATAAAGGCTGTAAAGCTGTATCCAAGTCACAAAACTGACGAGAAAAATATGATAAACAACTTAAACAATAAATGTCTTTGATGTTTGGCATAATATGTAAATGGAAATTTCATAGGCAACGATTACTGATTTATGAGGATTGTAAAACTGGGCAGATGATGTATGGATTAAGCCTAATTTTAAATTGAAGTGGTTGCTCCCAACTACTTTTAGAATCAGGCTGAATGTCCACCAGTTCTACTTTGAGTTTTGGTACAAAATGAAAAGCTGTGAAAGTCTGAGAAAAATCCTGTTTTAAGAAAGTTATATAAGCAAATAAATACAGAATATCCAAAGTAAACATTCAACAGAGTCAAGCTCTTAAGTTTGTGTGCACTTGTGCCTACTGTATCTGCATAGAAAATAAATTTAGAAAAATAGATAGAGCGCTAGTGAATAAAAGTCTTTACACTAGTTGTCCAAAAAAAAAAAAGTAGGGCTGTCAATGTTAATGTGAGAATAGCGCGTTAACTCAAAAGCTACAACCCATTGGTACCAACCATGTCATACTAGCTTGTCACAAAAGAGGATAAATGACGCTCCAAATTTGCACTAAATTTTGGCGAGAAAAAACTGTCATGGCCATTTTCAAAGGGGTCCCTTGACCTCTGACCTCAAGATATGTGAATGGAAATGGGTTCCATAGGTACCCACGAGTCTCCCCTTTACAGACATGCCCACTTTATGATAATCACATGCAGTTTTGGACAAGTCATAGTCAAGTCAGCACACTGACACACTGACAGCTGTTGTTGCCTGTTGGGCTGCAGTTTGCCAAGTTATGATTTGAGCATATTTGTTTATGCTAAATGCAGTACCTGTGATGGTTTCTGGACAATATTTGTCATTCTTTTGTGTTGTCAATTGATTTCCAATAATAAATATATACATACATTTGCATCAAGCAAGCACAGTTGCCCACTCCCATGTTGATAAGAGTATTAAATACTTTATGGTACATTTTGAAAAGATACAAAATGTGTGATTAATTTGCGTTTAATCGTGATTAACTATTGACAATCATACGATTAATCACGATGAAAAATTTGAATCGATTGACAGCCCTAAAAAAAGTTAAAACCAAGCCTTTGCCCTTAGCTGTAAGTCATGAAACTGAACAGAAAAAAATTCTACTGTCATTGACAAATATTTCTTGTCAAATTATGAAGGATTTCATTACACATTTAAAGCCATACTACAGAGGATGCTGCATGTGGGAAATATTCCACCACGCTACACAATGGGTTGTACCAACGAAGGTGTGTGCCTGCACTTTAATGAGAGTCGGGGTAATGGGCTGTTTAATCTGGCCTCAGAGCTGGGATGAATATTATGATTAAGAATATGACAGCACCACTTCCACACCTTGAGAAAGTGATGATTCTACACGTGTTGGTTGTCGCCTTGCGTTAAACGGTTGTTTCATCACTGTCAGCGACAGATGCGGCGATCCCCCTCCTGCCATACTGAGCTGCTGCAGAGAAGCCTCGTCACAACAGACGAACGTGACAAGAGGAGGAAGCATCTAGTGGTGTGCATTATTCTGTAAAGAATATCAATCTAACTATATGTGTTTTGTGGCGGCCACAGAGTCCTGTTGCTTTGGCACTGTGTGTGTGTGCTTGAGTATCTTGTAGGTCCTTGGCTTGGTGGAGCTGAGGCAAAGAACGTATATTGATAAGAAGTGAAAGCCAATTGGTCGTTCCATTGCAACGTCAGCGCTCAGCATTCAAAGCTACACAAAATTGATGTCCAATAGACCACAGACCATGGATGTATAAGAAGTTGTGTCCTGTGCTTTTGCCCTGCATGTTAGTAAATAGCCTACAACTAAATTAAACTCTGTTTATGTCATGCTACTAGCACTACTAGCTACTGGCCGATAGCCGGTTGTTTAGGAACAGAGACGTTAAAACATCCACCGCGGTACAGCCTTACAGCATACAGCCTATGGGTGTATTATAAGATAATAAAAGTGATGAATTACAGCCAATATACCCATTATTAGAGCTGCATACAGCTAGCAGGAAGCTGGCACAACCAAATACGTCATATAAGCGTGCAGGGCGGTGCAGTACCGTGGGTCTGATGCACGGTCATTTTGCCGAGGAAAATAACTCTGGATTTGGCTATTAGTGAATTTTACAACTTTTCCGACATAACGATTTAAATGACGGTTATTTAAGTGTTCATACTGGGAAGTTGATTTACCTCAAAGGAAGATTATCCTCTGATTTATTCACGTCTCTTTATACCTCCACGGCTATGGACTTATTGGCGTTTTCAGTCCAAAATGGCGACAGTGCTACCGCAGCGCCATCTAGCGGCAGTTGTGAAAAAAGCACCTTTGGCTGAGGTGCCATCACCCTAACCAAAACTACCTGACCAGTCATCCTAAGCTATTCAAACCCACCTGCCCGGACGCCAGTGTGTCGGTCTCTTCATCTTTCATCAAGCTGATTGTTTCTTTGTTGTGTTGCCTTCTTTTGTTTTACACTAACATCATGTGCCTCACATTAACCACTGCATTCATGCACCCTCATATACTATTGATTCTGACTTTCACACCTCATTGTAATGATCATTTGCAAAGTACTTTAATAAATTTGTTTGTTGTTGCCAAGTTTGGCACGCATCTCCCTCCTTTGTTGCTACGAGTCGGTCGTAACAGTTCATACAGGAGATACTGTATCATCCTCAACAACAAATGTCCCACTGATATCTGGCTCAATTTGGTGTCACAGAAATGCCTCTGACAAGAAAAAGGTCCATTTACTACCAGATCCCCAGCTGGAAATGTAACATTTGCTGTAATTCATCACCGGTTTCAAGGGAGGTGCACTGCTACCGGCCATTAGGACCACTGAGGGTTTAGCCACAGCCCAGAAATGAGTTGTAGTCATAAACTACTAGAGTGTAATCGTGTGGATCTGTGAGAGCAGGTTGTGTACTCGGTGATGGAGTACCCAGACTCCACTGAACCTCTGAGCTGGTCAGCGTTGGATCATTTGGACGTCATACTGTTGAAGTGCAATATAAATATAGATTGTTCTGCTCTCGCTGGGGCAAAATCCATAACTATGACCTGGGAGGCTTTGATCTTGGGCTAACATATGACCAAGGCCAGTTTTGTTTGCTGAAGGTAAACAGGGCAAACTATAAAGGAATGTAACCTCTATGGATTTAACAAGTACACTCATGCTTTTGAGAAGATTCAGTGGAGGGAGGGAGGGAGGGAGAAGAGTGTGTGGATGTACAACACAGTCGATTGAAGTCGGATGGTAGTTGTTTGACTTGTCCTGGTTATTTGGTGTACTGTATGAGTGAACACGAGATTTACCATGTACTTGAGGAACTTTTGGGCCTAAAGATGCATGCAATAATTTCAATGATTAATATTAATAGCGAAAAGTATTGAAGAAACCAAACAGAAATGTGTCTTTATGAGAAGCCCAATCCAAATAAATATGACATACTTTGTGTTTAAAATGTAAATAATACTGCTGTTTAGTGATGGATGATACTTGATTCTTAAGTTGTTAATTTTATAATTGTTCATGACATTTTTCAAAATTCAGCTGTCAGAATGAATGATTTGAGCAAGCCTCTGATTAAAAACTATAAAATAAAATTAGTAAATGCTTTTTTGGTTGTTTTACATGAAGAGGTTAATTTGATTCAAATATCCAATGATTTGATTATTTAACATTTTGTATTTATTGGGTGGGGGGGGGATTCACAAGTATACAAAATATAAAAAATTGTTATGTGTAGGGTGAATATAACGGGGAGAACCCAAACGCAGAGTCACAGGCAGGAAAGTTGTTCAAAATAAAAGCGAGCTTTAATAATATTAAGCTGAATAAACCGAAACAACAAAAAGGCAGGGCATCAAGAAAAACCAAAAATGCAGGGAGGGGAACAAAGTACAAAAGAACAAATAGAAACAAACAACAAAAACCAAACAGAGGACAAAACCAAAAATACACTAACCAGTGAAACACGGGGAACTCCAGGAATCAGGGCAGGAGGTAACAAGAAACACGGAGGACCAGGTAGACGGGGCTGGAGAGACAAACGATCCGACAAGGGCAGAGGGGAACACACAGGCTTAAATACAAGACATGATTAACACAGGTGAAACAAATCAGGGCGGGGCAGACAATCAACAAAAGGCGGGAAAACAAACAAAGGTGGGAAGTAAAACCAGACAAGACACAGGAGGAGAGAATTACCAAAATAAAACAGGAAATACCGGAATAACATAAAAGAAACCAAAATCACATAAACATAACTAATAACAAAAGACTGGCAAAGCCAGAACACGACAAAAAATAAGGTGTTAACAAAGGGAACTATATATAGAAAATACGTATATAGGCATGAGATTGATTGGATTATATTCACCAGAAGTATAAAACATTACATGTCTCTTATGAATTAAAAAGAAAACACCACTATTCTTTTAGGGAAGTTTCTTTATTCTTTGATTTTTGGGTTGCTGTAAAAACATTTTTAACAAATAATGCCTGACAATGACTAATATATTTGATTTCAAGACATCTCTGTCTACATGCTGAAAATCCAACATGTTAATGAGTTCATTTAGAAATTTTTCAAATTAAAATTCCCTAGAAGTGTATGATTCAACTTTTTCCCTATGGTCTAGGATTAAAAAAGTTAATACATTTTAACAAAAATCGCAATAAATCATATTATCGAAACACAATACTTATATTTTTGTAGTTATATATTTATATTTTGTAAGTGAAATTACTACAACCATTATAATAACCTTGCTCTACACTTCAAATGTTGGCGCCAAATTTGCTTTCAGCCTCAATGAGAGTGTTTGGCTATCCAAATTCACTGAAGGGAGACGAAAACATCCGGGCCAGGGAGGGTAGCTGAGTTGTAAGTGTAAACAAGACTCTTTTGTTCAGGAGACTGAACTCCCAGTGAACGCTGACATGATGATGGAGGGAGTCCGGATGGGACCTTGTCAGCGGGCCACAGCGCCATCCCCCAGAGCAGCGCCACAGCGGATGAGGGTGCCACCGTTCTGGCCGTTAACATTGAAAAAATGAGAGAGAGGTAAGCTGAGGACTGTAAAACAGGGTCAGTGGGGACTCCCTGTGTCTAGTCCCACATCAAGAGACGAGAGAAGACACACAAGCCTGGCTTTTAGACAGAACACATTCACAGAGCAAGCAGTGAATGGAGCTCTGTCAATTTGCCAAAGTAGCTTGGGTGATTAACATTTGAACTGTGGCACATCAAGAGCCCCCTGTGGATGAATGGTCATTCTATCAGCCTCATTAGGGGAAACCTATTCAAGGATGCCAAGCACAAATTGCCCAGGCCCAACTGTCAAGCATGGATAGAGAATGACAATGGCAACCCAAAGTAAACAGTCACATCTCGTAGATCGTTCAAATCCTCCAGTAAACAACATTCAGAGCCAAGATAAGCAATGAGCTTCTTAAACTGATGGAGTGTGTCATAATAATAACCTGTGTAGCACCATGGTAAATTGTCCCAATGTGGCCAATTGCCTCCTCAGAGTAAAAAACATCATGGGATAGGTAGTTTGGTAGGTATGACATTTTTATATAATCAACTATTCTTTAACATAAACACACAAACATCCATGTTATTGCTTTTATTTTAGCTCGAATATTGTTTGTTCATGGACATAAATAATTAGTAGTGTAAAACTCCATGGAATAACGGACTTTCAAAATGCATTTACAACATGGTTCCAACTAATGATACCAAAAGCAGCAAGTCCACCAAATGTGACGGCTGCCACATTTGTGGAGACACAGCAGTGCCTTGCCAGAACTTTGTCCATTTTCTTTGGCTTCCCTGCCATCTGCAGACCCCTCATCAGCAATTTATGGACCTTACTGAAACAAACAAAAAAAACAGAGGCCAAGAAAAACAAACATCTATGCGAGAAGCCAGTTTCACAAAAGCTATAATTCTAACAACAACAACGTACATTCAAATTAAGAAATACAAACAAGAAACAAGAAAATACAAGAAAGCACAATCAATCATATTGTTCTGAAGGCTACTTGTGCAGACTTGCTGGCTGATATTTAAATTTTCTTAGTTATGCTTGATATTCTCCCTTCATATTCATTCCTGCAATGTGCTAGAAAAGACATACTGCTAGTGAATCATTGGTGAAATGCTTAACATTCATTTCGAAGATTTAAAATGAGTTGCTGCTTGTTCTTATTTGAGACTTTTGATCAGAAAAAGTTATGATCCATCAGCCTGTCATGATGATATTAAACTTTCTCTAACAGCCTATTCAAATTGATGAATGTTTTTGCTTGTATTGTTGAGATTGAATATGTGTAATCCACTCTGCATGATTTTCTTTATTGCTATCTCTCATCAATGTGCCCTAATATTTCATTGTAGTACGTAGACATGTGGGTAGGCATTACACATACACAGTAAAGATGGTATACTGCTAAATGGCTATGAAAGCATGCAGTATGGATCTGCCTGCATTCATGTGCTGCTGTTTGCTGAAACTATGATTATAACTTGTAAATCAAAGGAGTGAACCGTGTATAGCATCACTGGATTGATATTTTTTTTGATCCTGGAAAAGATAATGTATTAACATGAATTAATTCATAGGGGTATTCAGTTATACAAGATAATAGCACTACAACACAGAGATTTTCTCTCCTTTTAGCAGTAAATTGCTGCTATTAGAGATATAGAACTGTCTCTCTTCCAAGTCCTTAGTGGGACCGCCGTCATTTTGGCAGAGAAAATGTTCACGGTTAGTGATTGCTCTCCCATATTTGTTTTTTTTTCCCCCTTCTCTTCTCTTTTCAGTGAAAAATCAGCATGATCTTGTTTGATAGACGTGTTTACCCAAGCTCTGGATGGAATTCATTAGCCATAATTAAGCGTTTACTTGATCAGGAGGGTAAAAAAAAGGATTATGTGAAGTCAGATTAAAGGAAGCTGACTGAAACCAACGAAGAGATTATCAAGCGCTGCCAGGCAAGCAGGCTGCCTTTGGAGTTGGGCCCTCTCTGATCGCTATCTCGTTAGTGCTTTATTCGTCAAGCGCAAGCTTAATGCCTAAAACAAGCTTGGCTTCATCCAGATTCTTGTGCAGGAGAATAACTCTGGATATGTCTTATTGACCGTTTTGTGCAGTGGATGCACTGAGTTAGAGATGAGGTTAAAAAGACTGGAGAAGCCAGTGGCAACAATTCACCCTTCGCTTAGCCCCTCCCCCCCTTGGTTACTGTTGCTACACTTGTCAAGCTTTCACACCCGGCATGTCAATATGGCATTTTCACTGATATCAGTGAGAGATATTTCAAAGGAAATAATAGCAAGTTGTGCCATCATAAGCCCAATATATTCATCCAATAGCCCAACCCTAGCAGATTTCTGGAATAACCGTTCCGAAATATGAGAGAGAAGTAGACATAAAGGACTACCATACGCATTTGAGAGCTATATTCACAATATTGTGAATATTGTGAGTATTGTGAAGAGGCCATTTAAATCAAGGGAAACATTGCAAGACACCCCACGTTTTGACAACTCGCATAAAGGACAAACATATACAGGAACAAACAATGTTTCTGCACAGCAGGGTAAGTCAATATATTTTAGGTTTTTTTTTTTTTTAAAGGTAACATTTAGTTATAACTCCTAGTAGCTTTCATTATCTAATAAAACTAAATTATCCTGCTTTTCCATTTGTTTAAAGCACGCCACGATATTACTCGCAGATCGTGGGCTTGATCCATACACTGGATCTCATAAATTAATAATAATTACTATTCAACCCTCTTTGTTTACTAATGTGCTAAGCTAGCTAACATTATCGGCGTCTTGCCTTGGACCAAAGGAAGGAGTTTTTGTTGATCTAGGTACGGTTGCTAACGTAAGATTGAATTGAACAGCTGCCGTTCTAGGGAAGGGGTTTAACGAAGGGAAAGGTCGATAGTGTGAATTTTTCAAAAAAGAGAAAGGAAACAGTTTTTATTTCAAAATGTTTCATACCTATAATTAAAAATCATGACAATTAAAGCAGCATTAATTGTTATTTTGGCCACTGTGGCACTGCAAACGCAACACTGACATATTATCACCTTACAAAGTTGATTAGGCACACATGTTAGCAAACAGTTGCTTATTTATACATCCAGCAGACACTAGGCAGCATTAGCATACATTTGAAGTCATGTTTCTGGCCACCTGGAGAATGTAAGTCCAATATTCTCTCTCCTTTTAGCTCTGTTTTGGTCCCCACCAACTCTTGAATGAAATATAGCAGCTAAATAGCTCCACAATGTCCACCAGCTAGTCACTAATTGTGTCTGTCTGCTGTTTTGTGCCGGGCAGGTAGCGATGAGAGTGAAATAAAACAGTTGCAGGCCATACAACCAAAACAACAAGCTGAGGGACACTAAAAAACAAATTAGAGCTGGCAGGAACTGCAGCTTTGGGGGATGATTATCTTTGTTTGTCACTATGAACAACTCCTTTATTACACAGTCATGTTACTCATTGTTAATGTCAAATATTGATTAGTGCAGCTTTAAAGTTTAGAATCAGGGTTGGAGATGAAAACTGAGAAAAGAAACCTTTTAACATCCATAATTGTGCCACCATGTTTGTATTTATTCAGCCATTAGTGCTTTAATGGCTCGATAAATATAAAAAAACCCAGCAATGGATTTTCCGCAGTCAGAATCGTACAATCTATTTAACTGCAGGTTCGCTTTACCTCTAGGAAGTCAAATACACCCGCTGTTTTTTGAAAACCCATTAAAAACTGCTTGCAAGCACACGCTGCTGCAAACCCGCAGTACAACAGACATGAGGAGCTTCTGGCTGTTGTAAATACATTACTGGGTTTAAACTCTTCATGGGCAGTAATGCTGATAGGGGCAAAAAAAAAAAATACACTGGCATTTGAAGTTGACAGCCTCACACTTCTCACAGTGGATAACACAATAAACATCTTAAATTCCACCAGAATACCTTGCACCATCTCTCTACCTACATTATTCGGTAATAAATTCAATTTACCTCTTTTGTATTTTGATGGCTGCAGAAAAACAGCCTTCTGAATACCAATAGTACAATTGTTAAGTGGAAAAAAAGTGTTTTTATTTCATGATTTGAGGGAACTGACCCTATAAGTATCACTATAATGTCTCTCATATTAAAGGCGTCTGTTTCTTTTGGTTGCTTGCCTAATGGATAAGACGCAGTTGTCAGCAGATGAGTAATTCCTCTCACATCGCCTTTGCACCTCCCATCCCTCCAATTATTTTCTTGCCACTGATCTTGGTCAGAGGATTTCATATCGGAGATCAGTGATAGAAAAGGACACTGACATGCCTCCCCACACACGGGTCTATGTGCAGTGATTAATGTTAAAGTGTGATTTAGACCTAACATTACTGACCTGTTGATTTGAGGGCTCCAAAGTACAGCCTGTCAGATCGCTGCTGGAACACTGAGAGGAACCTGTAATGAGGCCTGTGAGAGATGCCAAGTGGTTGGATACCGAAGCATACCTACTGCTGGCTGAGACACACGGCAGCCTGGCAAGCCAGTTTTCAGGATTAATGCCTTTTTTAAAGGGGAAAAAAGATGATGGATTTAAAGTTAATTGGATGCTAGATGTTAAACTTTGATTCCAGCATTTCTTTTTAACACAGATGTTTCTATTAGATAAAAGAAAACGTATTATTTTGCAATCAAAGGGCTTAAATGTCTGTTAACTTTGAAATTAATCTCTGTGTGTCTCTCTTTCAGACCAAGAATCATTTAGTAGAGCCAGGGTATGCTTTTAAACTTTGTGATATTAAATTATGGCTTGAAAACTTTTCAAATAGCACTCAAAACGAGCACAAATTAGAGGAAATAATACTAATGTAGCTTGAGCATGTTGGTGGTGCTTGATGGTGATTAAAAAGGACATCAGGCTACATCATCATAAATCTGCCGGGCTATCAGACAGGCAGCAGCCTCCTGATGTAAATGTTGCACAGTTGATAATGTTAGAGCAGTACTATATGTCCTTGGTCCTGGATGTATCAAAACCTGCATGCTGATTCAACTTGGTCATCTCAGAGGCTGTCAATTTGTATTGTGCCATACTTCTAATAATTAGGCTACACTTATTGATACAAATAGTAGAGTTGTTCCAATACTGATACCAGTATCAGAAATACGTTCGATACTCCCTAAACTTCGGGATCAAGTATCGGCGAGTAGCCTATACGCCAGTCTATGATATACTGATCCAATACCAGGATTTCCGCTAGCCTATTGCAAGTCCGGTGGCCCGCCGGGCCTGAGATGACTCTCTGCCAGGCCAAAGCATTGGGGAATTTGGTATTTTAAGATGTTTTTTAAGGAGTTTGTGCGCTTAACATTAGCGAGTGTCAATGTTTGCGGTCAAGAGAGAGAGACAGAGTGAAGAAGCATGTATGTGTGACAGAGTGACGTTGAGATGAAGTCAGCCGTGAGTGTAGCAGTGCAGCATGTGTACAGTTTAGGCTATTGTCGGTGAATAAATGCTATAACTCCTCAAGACTCAAGCCAAGTTCCTGTGTATTGTAGGGTTTCTCCACACATGACTCGCCGCGTCAGCCCAGCAAATTTATGTTAATTTATGTCTCCATTACAGCAGAGCTATCTGCTTGAGGATGTGCGTAACCAAGGCAGTGATTAGTGGTCAAAGGAGCAGCTTTAAAACGGTGATGAACACATTTTGTTTCCTATATTCTTCACAATAAAAATTCCCTGTTATATTGTTATTTAAAAGCTTTTAACATGAAGTAGCAAAATCGGGAAATGTTGGTTTCCATCAGCAGCAACTTAACACGACTCCTATACAGCTGAATGCGAAAAAATAAAATAAAGCAGATATTTGACAGTACAAATGGGGAAGCAGGAGATTCAGTTAGAAGCTACAAAAGTACATCACATCCATACATGGTCAGCAGTAAACAGCTGTTATAATAATAATAAGTTCAGGTATTGGAATCGGTATTGTAAAAGAAAAATTGTATTGGAACATCTCTAACAAATAAGATGGAAAAAAATGTTGAGAGGAACACCTGTCAGTATAACGTAATATTTATACACATGTTTTTCCAGATTGCATATGATTTTTTTTTTTTTTTGCATTACTTCCCAACTTTTAATGTCACATGGATAAATATACAAGTTAAGTTGGTTGTTTACTCTTACAGATTACAAGCAGCTGCCACACAATGATGATACTTTAAAGTTGTGTATTTTATTTCCATATGGCATAATGGCGAAGCCATTTGCAGAGCTTCCACTAGAGGATAATTACCAGGTGGTTACGTTATTATGAGGAACCAAACACACTGTAAGTGTGAACAAAAAGGCAAACAAAGACAAGTCCTGCCATTTGTTTCAGATAAAATAAGTTATGATAAGCACATCGACAAAGGATGAAGCATGATGTTAATTAGAGGGGATAGTTGAAACACCTCAGGCTTAGTTTTTATCGTCTGTATGAATCATGACAAATTTGGTAAAGCATTTCAAACTTCCACAATCACCGATATAGTGCTTTGAGAAAACTGAATGGTTGAGTGGCAGTATAGTGACTATTAAAATTGCTTAAACAAAGCTTGGTATGCTTCAAAGACGGGTGGCAAGGCATCAAATAGAAACACAGGAACAAATTCTCTCACCTATTTCCATTCCAAAACGTAGCAGCGGGATTTAAATGTTTGGTCATTCAGCCGACACAAAGCCAGAACATATTTAGACAAAAAGCTTTTGTATGCACATTCAGTGTTTCCTTTTGGGTTTACCATTTGTATTTGTTGAGTACAATGGATAAATCATATCATTCATTTGGTAATAATTGCTCATGTATAACCAGTGTTATTGCTATTGTTGACTGTTCACCCAAATTAAACTGTCAACTGTCAACTGAATTTTACGATCTTAATCCGTGAATGAAGTTTGCTATGTTGTCATATAATATCAGTCAACCCAAATCTACCAAAAAAAGTCAAAGTTGAACAGGAGTCATGGACATCTGGAGGAAGATCAAGAAGGGCATTTACATCAGACTCCAAAAGAGCATCCCTGAACACAGGGCCCATATACAACCATCTGTTACCACCGTGTAAGAAGTACCGTTCCTTTGGTCATGTGATGAGACCTGAGCACGGTCAATTCACTGAAAGATATAGCTCCCAAAAAAGATAACCTGCTTGGATATTTTATCACATGTTTTTCCAAGGTAAAGTATTAACCTGTGTGCGCAATAATGTAACGGCTAAGGCTAAACTCATCCCAAACCGCTCTGTGCTCTGGAAACACAAAGATGAAATTAATATTGATCTTCTCTGTCTAAAATAGCAAACCAGCATATATCCCTTAATAAATATGATGGAGGAAGACTTTAGAGCAGAGAGAAAGAGCGAAGGGGGAGAGATTCATCCATGCAGAACAAGATGCAGCTGCACCGAATGAATCTGTCTATATATCTGTATTTTTGAGGATGCTGTGAGATTAACCAGTGACCAAGTTGCCATGACAGAGTTCTGCTTGGAAAGGCAACGTGTTTACATGGACCATTGGCTTTATGCCCCAAAGGGGAACTGTGAATATGGCCTTACTGTTGCCTAATTCATACTGTTTTAATTCAGAACCAACAAATAAATAACGAGGAACCAGATCTCATTCAGTCTTCTTCACACTGAACTCTGAACAGTCTCATAACCATATATTTGGTTTATATTCATTCCCTACAGCACTGCCACCCTGCAGACATCAGCACTCATTTCCCAAACGTGTTCACTTTTGCACAACGAAATGTTTGCATGCATGCACATACAAATACGGTACACACACCCCGATAAGCAAACTACACGAGGCTATAACAACTTTCACTGTGTGGCAAGAAAATAAATCAGCTTGTACTTGGATATCTGCACATCAGGGCAAAGCCCTTTGGTTATTGTAATTACAAAGTGCAATAAATCAAAATAGAAACTGGATGTGTTTGCCGTGGCTTTTCTTTCTCCCAGCTGATTTTTTTTCAGAAGATCCTAAGTGCTGATGCAGCTTTTCTTGAGACAACAAGCTCTGGAGAATTGCGCATGTCTCAGCAAATATGAGAAATCGACATCAGGGGTAATGAAGTGACTGAAATAGGAGAACAGGCTGCCATATGATGTTGTGATAATGTATTTCTTTCTGGGGATCCGATTTTAGTGCAGTGATTACCATGCTTTTGATTACCTTATGACATAAGTCTTTAGCTCCTCAACAGATGTTTCCACTCTGATGGACACCAGGCACTGCATATTCACTGTGCGTTATAGTTTAACGGGCTCCATGAGTTGCCAGTGTGTAACAACACACTATGAAAATAAAAATCAGAACAGCGCATGCTGGAGGGTGAACCAGTGACTTTATTAAGGGTGTGATGACCAATAGGCCATAATGTGACATACAGCTTGTCATCTTTACTAGCAGAGGAAAAGTGACAGATGTAAACCAGCCCTCTAAAAACAAACAGATCGTTGGGTTTCCCAATAAACTAGTATTTGCAATGAAACTACCAGAAGATTGACATCCTATTCCGTTGAGCATTTAAAACCGTCAGTCCCATTTTGCTTGCCACACAGAAAAGGAACAGTTACACCTCACTACAGGTAAATAAAAAGTGCGTCTCTTGCAGTTTTGAGGCCGATATTTCACTCAGCTGGGCTGTCATTGACAACTTATAAAAGAATCCAGAATTCAATTTGAGCATTGTCGGATTGCTAAAAGGAAAGTATTCTTTCAGGAGGTAAATGTACCAAATTCCAAATAGGATCCCACGTTGCTACAGCCAGCGAAGCCAGATTATGCATCATTAAATCTGCATTGCCGTAGGGATACATGTCATATTAGGTTAGGTGGCAAAGGAAATGCATGGCTCGAGGTTTCCAGGCTTTGCGAACATTTCATGCATTCTCCGTATGTGAGGCTGCGGCAGAAGCAGTAGGGTAGAACTCAGGAGAGCATGCTGCCCTTCCAACTGCCCTTGAGGCCAGCGGGCTGTCACTATCACTCTGTACCAAAAGTCAACTCTCCAGTTTGATTTGTGTGCATTTCAGAGATGCTTTGCAAGCCATCAGCATTCCACACTGTATGGAGTGAAGTGGTTAAATTATTTGAATGTAGACAGTGTTGGGTAAATTACTTGACAAATGTAACTAATTACTTATTCAATATCACTCGTTGGATAAATAATTACATTACAGTTACTCAAAAATGAAAGTAATTTTTTTCACTATAGGGCTGCACGATTATGGCCAAAATGATAATCACTATTATGTTGATCAATATTGAATTCACTATTATTCATCACGATTATTCATAGATTTTAGGGGCTCAACCTTCTTGTGTCACTTCTGGTTGCCAAAAGACAAGATGGTGACGGGCAAAAACCAAGGCAGTGATGGCCAAAAACCAAGACGGCGACGGGCAAAAAACCAAGACGGCAACGGCAAAAATAAAAAAGATGGCAACAGCCAAAAACTAAGATGGCGATGGCCAAAATGCTGAACTGGAGGCTTCCGAACGGCAGTCCATAAACCAATGGGTGAAACCAATAGCTCCCCAAAAGTGAAGCCAAAACGGAGCACGCGTTTTAAACATTGCAGTCAATCATGTTTATTTAATTGTGGGAAGCCAAAATCTTAATCGAGATATTTGATTAATTGTGCAGCCCTATTTCATTACTTCCGTTACTCAGCCCAGCTCTGTAATAGAAGCCTTTAAACAACTCAAAAGCCTTCACTCCCACATCTCACATGTTCTATATATAATACATGAGGAAATATAAATCAAGACATTCTGTTTAACAACCTGCCAGCCTACATTTAGGAGGTGTTTACTTTCCATCAACAGCTAGCTTAAAGGTGCCCTGTTGAGTTTTCTTGTGAACAAACATTATGTTTACATTCTGTGTTACTAATGCATACTAATGCATCTCCTTCCTCAAAAACATTTGCAAAGCATGTTTCTTAAAAAATTTAAATCCTGCATTGTTTACATCTGCGTTTGCTAGCTAGCAGTTGTCTTCTTCACTGCCTTTGTTGGCGCAGTACTATATTTCTTGGTGCATTACCACCACCAACTGTCACTATATAGACAATGTTGGGCATATAAGTGCAGGAAGACTACCTTTGATCGCTTAGATCTGCTTACTACAGTATATGACTGAATGTTTTCCAAAGTGTATCATCAAGGCAGCTAGGGAACATATTTAAGGAGAATCTCTCACTCATCTCAACATGTTCCACTTTTATGATTTTCACAAACTGTCCAATTGCTGTTATTCCGACTGAAAACCAATGACAAGGACAATGAATTCCTGATTTTTAACGAGCAATTCTTTTGGCCTTTACTTTTGTTGAAGCTTTCATTGTCTTGCGTGTGTCTTGGATGATTGGTTCAGTCAAGAAAGAACAAGATGTTATCAGGAAATGTGAACTTCTCATGATCAAGAATGTTCTCTGGTTTCCATGGCGACCAAGAGATCCTATGTAGCGGAGCAGAATTGTCGGTCTCAATTACAAAACGGCTGATTAGTATCAAGGTACTTGTGCAGGAGGAAGTACTAGAGGCTTTCAGATCCGCAGGCAGCTGTGCGACTGAGGGGCAATCAAAGTGTGTGATTGCCGTCATTTCATAAGAACTCTTGTTTGTTTTACAAATTAGCTAAAACTTACTAAGAGGTCAGAAATTGTGAGGTTTTCAAGTGAGAAGTAAAACTTTGGTGCACTTTTATTTCTTTACATATCATTCAATCTTAAAAAGGTTCCTATATGGTGTCAGATCAGTCTCAATATAAATGAATGCACACAGAAGGAGTCACAAATGTATTTTGTGATTTATATATAAATGATTCTCTCCAAAACATTTTTTTTCAATGCATACAAAAATAGTTTTCATTGTATATAAATGTAAAAAATGGGATTAAAATGTGAGAGATGATTGTTTTGTATGTGGGATGCTAAGCTACATTCAGCAGCAGCACATAAGAGTACTTCTTTGGCTGAACGGTAGCAAGTGCTAATAAACTAGACTTTGCTAGCTTAGACTGCCTTGTGTCCAACTGCTGGAATCTCTGATAACAAACTGATATAAGACAAACAACAGTTGAAATTAAAGGTTATTATCAATAAATTACAACCATGGCCAATGAGCTGCATTTCCATGGTATAGGAAATATATAGCATGTTATGAGAATACTATAAATTAAGTTCAACTGAATCATATCAGAGCTGAATCGGATTGTATCGAAGTAGTGCTGTATTGAACTGTATCAAATCGTTACATGGTTAACTATCGTTTTTGTATCGCATTGCAGACCATGTATCGAGATGTGGTATATGGAATCGAGTTGAGAGGAAAAGATGCATACCCTTAATCTTAAACTATGTTATCTTAAAGTATCCACACTACGCTTAATTTTTAAATGACATTGCTCCACATTGTGAAATGGAAAACCTCATGGGATTTCAGAGCTAATGAGAAAGCTATAACAGGAAAAAAATGCTCTGAAGTTATTTGTTGTTTTTTGCAGGCAACGTTTCAACCAAAGAGAAGGATCCCCCTATTTATCTCTGTCGCCTTGCCTGGGTCAGGCAGAGGACACAATCAGGCTAATAACAAAATTAGCCTTGATCAAATTACTTCTGCCTTGGTGGTTAATGATACTGCAAAGTTTGGAGCCCCCTGGAGCCAACAATGTACATTTATCGGATGTTCGTAGAGCAGTTGAAGTTAAATTAACTTTGAATTCACAGACCACTAATGCTTATGGGTCTGTACTCCTTAAGGCTTCCTCAACAGTTACCCCTCACAGCACAGTTATCGCTGCACCTTAGCGGGAGCAAATGACTTTGACATCTGCACTGTCAGCATACTTCCACCCCGCCATTTCTACTTACCTCGAAAGGAAATAGATGGGTAGACATTAAGAGGGCTGTGGTAAACAATGTTCTATGTTTAACCTAAGCTCTGTAGGTCCTGTGTCTTGGTCAAGGACGATTCCAGCGTAACAAGTCTACTACCTGGGATTGGATCAAGTCATACCATGGCGTCTGTGGGTGCCTAAGGCCACCCTAGCGCCCAGTCAGACCTCACAGCCACAGAGCTCTCAGTCTCCCGGTGGGAGCTCATGCTCAGTGTCAGGTGTCAGGTGGAGTTATGCGGGCCCCTGGAAAAGGACTCCATTGTTTGTGAAAGCCCCGGTCATTGTCACACCACATCTCTTGCCGCAAGGAGAGACGGGACAGGAAGGCTTCTAAAGTGATCTGATTCTCTGTTAGTGGAGGTAACTGCGAGGGGAAATGTGGTTTACTTCTACAGTAAGGCTACGTGCATTCGGGAAATGCCTCTTGAGTTGTACAGCTACATCTGCCTCTGGTGAAACTGCACATTGTTCAGAGATCCCCCCCTGAAAAAGGAAGTCATACAAAATAAAGGAAAAGCAGTCACTTTGCAATGCTTAAAAACCACAGATAGTCATAGTTCTCCCTTTTTGGAAAGTAAAATGCTTTACCTCCAATGAGAGGTAATTTATTTAAGTTTATACGGTACAAGAAGCTCTGCAAATAAAAAGGTGAGAACCAAAGAGGCAAAGCTAAATTCTCCTGGAAGCAAGAGTGAATATGAAAGCTGTCACTCCGCATTTTTGCACTTGTCTGATCAGCGTGCAGCCCCTCAGATGACGTGCGGTTATTGTCATGTTGCTGCAGTCACTCCTGCACTGAGAGGTGAAAGTGACCTGATTATATTAGTGCTTGACTCTCACATGACCCTGTCACAGAAAGTCTCCAGAACAGCACCGCACATCTATGATTGATCCAAAAAAGTATCAAGGTTGAAAAAAAAAAAAAAAAAAG